>JAQGBI010000041.1:0-41905 GCA_034698325.1 Sminthurinus elegans | reverse complement strand
CCATTTCTCTTAGCCAGAGTAATAGCCATTTCTCTTAGCCAGAGTAATAGCCATTTCTCTTATCCAGAGTAATAGCCATTTCTCTTAGCCAGAGTAATTGCAATTTCTCTAGGGTTACACAGACCGTGACGCCATCGGATACGGATTTTATTAGGGGTTTGGAATTGTTGAGTACATGATGCAAAGATGAAAGGAATAGATTTTGGAATTTGCAAATACAGATTTTTCGCTACTCTTCTCTTTGTGATTTGTAAAGTGCATTTTTAAAGTGCATTTTTAAAGTGTATTTTATTCTATTCTATTTTATTTCATTCTCAGGTTCATTTGTATCATCCGCAAATTCCTTTCCATCTTCCATTTTTCATGCCTGTCAGCTGGTCCATCCTCTCACAGCAACAAACAAACCAGCAGGAAAGACGGGAGACAGCAATAAGAGACTCGTGTCATGTACACATCTATCTTATACTGCTCAATGTATAAAATAATGCACGACTTAAGACTTAAACTAATGTATACATAATACACACTATGCAGTGTGTTTGGTGTATATAGATAGAATACTAATGTCAACGTCAACCTCAATGTTGAAAAGGGTTTCATGTCCTCGTCAATATAAAAAGTCTGTCAAAGGAACATACGAAATTAGACGAGATGAATGAGGATGGATATCGGTGTATCATTATCATTTTTATAGTATTAGTATTATTGCACATATTATCTATTCATTTTTCTCTCGTGAAAGTATTCATCGTGATTTCATGTATTATTGATTATAATGTCTTGCCTCTCTTTTCTCTACCTTTTTCATACTTTTGATTTTTGATGAAAGCTTTTTTGTATGTCTACTTCTTTGTATAGATACACATTGCACATGACTTTTCTTTTTATGTTTCCAAACTGACATTGACGGGTGACATGTGATAATTAATTAATTGACCACATCTTAAATTTCACTGCACACTCGCTACACTCTACACTCTACACGGATAAAATTTCATGTCGAAAATCAAAATACATCCTGAACTCAAAAACCTACAATCTACAATTTATTTGTAAACATGTTTATTTGACTCTTTCGGTTCTCTCCTGTTCCACATTCAACAGTAGTCAATGTATGAAAAGGTCAGTAGATAAATAATGAATCATGAATCATGGATAAAGGATAATAGATTAAGTTGACTAGATTATCGTGGTCATTATGCACGTATTTTTTGTCTTTTTCCTACATATCACAAGAATTTAAAAGCTCCTGTTAGATTTATTGGAAAAATCAACTATCAACCATCAAATTAAGAATAAATATGCGATATTATTATTGTTATTACTGTAGACTATACATTGTACAGAGTGTACAAGCGCTATCATCATCATTATCATTTATCATTTCTTTCACATGTTTCACGGAAAATATTATTCGTGTGGATTTCAAACCATTGAATTACAAAGATCGATAATGTATCATATATCATATATCATATATATTGTAGTAGCATAATAGTAATAATAGTAATAAACGTGAATCCGACTTTTCTATACTGAAAACCTAAATATTTGTTCCAATCATGTTATTAATATGTGCATATACACAATACACAATAGAAAGATCTTGGATCGTGGGAGAGCTTGTAAATTGTGTATTCACTACGTGCTCAAGATTTTTTTTTTCGTTTTAAATTTGAAATATAATAAGACAATAATTCTTCAGTGGGTTGTTTCTCGTATTGTACATAATACACAATAAAAATACATGACTTTTTCCAATACAAAATCTATAAATCTCAATCCTTAAACCATGAAATTAAACATAAAAAAACCCTAACCTAAGTGAATATTATTTTCCTTCTTCTCCTCCTTTTTTCTGGCTCTTGTACAAGAATCAAAAGAATCCGAGTCATTACATGACATGATTATTTTTTTTCATCTCCACATGATATTGATAATGATGATGGTACATGTATTCATATCTTTGGAACAGATCGAGTGATTTAATATTGTTAATGAATTGAACACCTAGTAACTTGGTTTCTCTCATTAATGATACCTATGTCCCTATACAACCTACACAACCTACAACTTGTTACTTGGTACTTGTTATTGGACTTGTTTGTCATCTTCATTGATTGTACATTGTATATTGTATACCTTTTGAATTAAATGCTCAATATATCTAATAAAATGTATGTTACATGTTCATTGCGGACTGGATGAAGAAAAAAAAACAACAACATGATATTGACAGTCGAATAAAAAATAAAAACATGATCCAAAGAGAGAGAAAGAAAAAAAACTGTTCTCTTTTGTGTTTCAACGTGTAAAGTACATGTTTGTAGTTTGTAACTGGCTCTTGAGTTTGAGTTTTGAGTTTGATACATGGACATAAAACATTATACAGAGAGTATCAGTTTAGTCGATAATACTCGTACTCGTACTCACACTTGCACAATCATGTCACGGTACATTGTACATTGTAATATGCAGACTCCCTACAAAGAGTAAAGACTCTTTAAAAGAATCTTCAAAAGAAGGCAAAGCGACTGCATGGACAAGTACCATATGTATTATGTGTACAGGTAAAACATGAAGTAACGACGATGAACGACTCAAGGAATATTTTCACACATCACATGAGCAAGTGCAGAGTACAGTGCACAGAGTTTAGAGTCGACCGACCGAGAAAGAGAGATGCTAAACTTCTTCTTTCTTGAAGTGAAGAGCGAGAATTTGTGAGATCATCGACCGAATGCTTTTAGCTAGAGTCAAGTTAAATACCACAAGCCTCATCCTCCATCCTCCATCCCTCATCAGAAGTAAATACAAGTAGAAGCAGGAGCAGAGGAAGATAAAGTTAGGGAGAAGTCAGTAGACAAAAGGGCTGAGATAAGATGAGGAGCTTAATGTGTATGCTTTTAAAAGGAGTTAGAAGTTGGAAGGAGGCTTCAATATCAGCTCCATGATGGTGGAAAATATTACACACTAGATACCTCTCACCACTGCCACACTCAAGTAAAACTCAAGTAAAAACATTATCTCTCTCCACTCTCCACACTTGGTCGTCAACAAAATGTACTTATATAACTTATAGGTATTTGAATTACAATTCCAATTCCAACTCCAATTCAAATCCGTTTACGTCTGCTAGTCTTTTCTCTCTATCTTATTGTTCCTAATGTCTAAAGTAGTTGGAGATGGATATAATGTTGTATGGTGTATAATGTATACTTGTACGGCTAAAATTCTCCAACAACTCTGAAGATCATCACACCATTCAAGAAAAAGATTCAAGATTCAAGCCATCCTTTCTCTGCATTCTATTCTTTTCTCTTCTTTGAAGCATCTCAGCTCAGCTCAGCTCAGCTCAGCTCAGCTCAGCTCAGTTCTCAACAGTCACAACAAAAAACCTTAAACCATATGGTTGATGTTGCTTCTTCTTGTTTGGTATTTTCTATTTCCTATTTTCTATACGGTCTCTCACTGTGACCCTCGCAATGGCTGATGAGAAATGCAGCAGTGCTATTTCAGTGCCATTGATTCATATATGTATTTTATTTTCTGGCCGAGCTCCTATATGCTATGTATAAGTGTTTACTATATGATATTTTATATTAAGCTTCTTATCTACACCCTCACCTATAGACAATACCTATCTACGTTGGTTTCCTTTGAGCTCTGAAAAGTATCACCAGCCTAAAACCATTGTTGTGCTTTGTGCTTTAGGGCTGTTCAGTGACATCCGATTGATGTACAATGTACAATGTACATCTAAAAGATGTCCATAATCCTCAGTGAGAAGTGAATGGAGATTACAGAAGACAGAGGACAGCGGACCATTAGATGAGAGGAAAAAGATGAAATGGCTTGTGGTGTCTAATATCTAATACTCGAGAACTAGAAGAGAAAATATGATTGTTTCGTACAATATATAACAAACAGCTGAATTCAATGGATAGTGAGAAATGGACGATTACATGAAAATTTTATTTTGGAGAATTCATCTTACTATAATTAAAAATTCATAGTATTTTCAATGTAACTCCTCACTTTTTTTAGTACTATCTAAATGTCACATCAGCTGCAATCTGCAATACATCATGCATCATACTTATAGGTATAACTTATACAGCTCTTTATAATGCTTATTTTTAGACAGCCTTGTCATTTTAGGGGAATAAAAAATGGGAGATCAATATTAAATATATGCACACTTGCACTTGCTTCCTTTTGCACTCACCGGTGCAACCTCTTTCAAAAGAAATTCCTCATAGACCTGCAACTTGCAGAATTCCACACTGTATACAATATGCAATATATACTTTATTCTTTTATAGAGAAAACTATTCAGCATATTATTGCATATATAGTGAGTCCTATTTTACTCTCAACTCTTTTTATCTTTCATTCATACTCCGACCAGCCTTGTAAATCAATGGAAATGGGATTTTTAAAGAATGTACGAAACTCTCGTACTCAGTAGTGAGTACACAAATACGAATTCAGAATGCAAGGCACAGAGAAAGATCAAGGTGATGATCATGATGATGATAAAAATATTGCAACAAACTGCAGTCAAACTTTTGTACATCTATTGTGTGTATACTGTATAGTGTGTACTGTATATATTATATATTTTGTACTCCAATCTTTGTATGCTGAATCTGAATATAATTCTGAATGTAACCTTAATGCATTGCTCAAAGGTGGAATGCTTCCTTCTGCGGGCGGTGCGGTGTCATGTCCCGCTATCTACATTCACATTCACATCAAGATCAAGATAATTCACCATGAAAGAACACAACAGAATACAATGAAGAATTATAAAGTCATGGAGTGAAAAAAAAAGAAGAAGAAGAAAATGAGAAACTAGAAAAATACAAAAGATGGAAGCTCTAACCTATTTATACGTACAAGAATGATATTTCTAAAATGAGGAAGGCACTGCCAAAAATAACATGTACAAAATGAACAATGTACAATCCATTTAGCTTACTTCAGAAAAACATGATACTGTATATTGTATATTATTTTCGCAAGAGGACTCCATTTCCTTCAAAGTATTTTAAAATTTTAATTACTAAATATCCCGGATTTTTTTCTGAACGTGTCCCAATGCTCAACTGAGCTGGGAGCAGCCCATAAAATTTCTGTAACACACCTTTTTCTTGATGAAGATTGCATATGTGCAATGTGCATGTTGTCAAAATTCTCATGATCAACTCATGGCAGTTGTCAGATCCTATTGAGTATTGAATGTACAATAATGGACAACATGCGGTATACCACCACACCGGTATATGGTATGATGCATCCACTCGACAAATGCAGATAAAAGTAGAACGTAATCATGTGGAATGTGGAAAAATCATGAGAAAAAGATGGAAAGGAATATAAATAACTTTATATGAGTTTAAATTAACCAACTTTTCCGCTGTCTGATATATTTGACTTTATATTATAAAGTTGATAATACTTGTAATACTAAAATACAAGTAAACATAATAATGTCATATGGTCAGCTTTCCCCTTGATATTTTGCTTATTCATTTGCATTCCTTATTGAATTTAAATTTGAGTCTGAACAAGATGAGGACGCTCCTCTAGTTGCTGGTGGTATTTACTTATTAGCATTTCAAGCATAAATACTTGTGTCTATCGAGATATCTGTTTATCAGAAGACTCTGCAAACTGCAGGACATTCTTTGTACTTTGTACAATGTAAAAATGTACATTATACGGTATAAAACACAAAGGACAAATAGTTTGCATTTTCCATGTATCAGCATACATGATACATATGATAAATTATAAATTATAGGTGTTTGAAGCTTGTGTTTTGATTGTAAATTGTATAATAATACATGGTTTTAATATACAAGGGACAAGCGGTGTTGTGGGGATAAAAACCTTTTACCTTTTACTCTTTAAAAACCTCCTCACAATCTTATCTCTTTTGCAGAGGACAGAGGATGAGAATGCGAATGAGGATTTTTGAAGAGTCAAATCAACCAGCATTCAGAAGTCAGCAGTCAGTTATTCAAGTCTCTTCTTTGATATTACATGTATCTATGTACATTCTGTACAAACTACATGTATTGTAATACTGACCACATGATTCATTAGTGGTTTGAAATTATAAAAGTTTTTCAAGTTGTTGAATATATATCTTGAATTATTATTATTATTGTTGTTGTAAACTGCCTATTTGAGTATAAATGAGTAGGATTTGTCTGCTGAAACAGGCTGCAATGAAGAAATGAAAGAGTCGCTCCCCCATCACATTCACAATTCACAACCATGGAAAATGAAATGTTATTGAGTATTATTATTATTATTATATGCTATAGTATCTAGTACTAAAGTTAAATATTAATATGTATGTGCATCTATCTTTCATCTGTATAGGATCTTTACACTTTGGTTCAAGTCAGAAGACGTGACGTGGATCTGAGTATTTTCAATGAGAACTGAGAACTATAGTTATATAATTTATAATGATAATAGATAGTTGACGCTGGGCATTCAACTTCTCTCTCTGTCTCTCTCTCTCTTTCTTTCTTTGCTTCTACTCAATGATGCTCTTTTACTTTATACGAGAGTAAAATTATAACCTGGTCGTATATATATGTAACATGTAGAGATGCTGTGTATTATGTATTGTGTTATCTATATACTCTATACTCTATGCATTCTCTGTATTCTGTACTCTGTACGCTGTACAGTTACGGCCTATTCGTCTTGATTATTGTACTTTTTTTGCAGTTATAGCAGCTCCTGAACTGAAACTGCCAGGAGCTAAAAGTATTATAAAATCTGAGTAGAAAAAAAAATACACATCTTTTCATTTCATGTGTGTTTTTAATATGCACAGTGTACAATGCACAGGTATACTTACTTATGAATATATGATGTATGAAAATCTGAATATCAGGGTCTGAGTTGTATCTTGTGTTTTTTTACCAAAGATCTGTACTAAATTGTCTTCTTTTGATTACAACTACATCTACATTGTCTACATGTGTAAAATCGGTATTCTATATTTTATTATTTAGTTAAAAGACTGAATGGACACAGTATTAATACAAAATACAGTCATCATGGTAAAATCATATGTACACGCAATAACAATACATTACCAATAATACATACATACCTACAACATACAACAATACAAATATCATTATTCGTCAGTCTAATTACTTCATCTCCTCTCATGAATTTTTCCTGTATGATGATTCTGTTTAAAAATCACGACCAAATAGAGAAGGAACAAAAAGATGACGACGTCAACAACAAAACAACAGCCGAATGGCGAAGATGACACCACGGACATGCTCTATCTTTCTCTCTCTCTTTCTTTCTTTCTTACTCTCTTTCATGTATTTTTTATGTATATGCCCGACACAAAAAACAGTATTGTATTATGTACACTCTACGTTCTATTTTATTTCTTTTACTTTATTCTCTCTATACATGTATTTCTAGATTACAAGAGTGCCTATACAATTTACAAATAACTTTATTGCAATCCTCAATCTTTACTGTATGTGCAATTGCACTTTTGCATTCATCGAGTACAACATTACAGCATACATGGACATGGTTGTATCTTGTATAGCCGCGGAAAATAAAGGCTGTGCGGAACTAATTGGAAGATGAGCTATTTTCAAGTCATTGTTGAATTAGCGAGACACATGAAACATGAAATGAAATGGGATGATGAGAGAATCATGCACATTTAAAATTTAGACATTATAGAAAAATGTACTTGGTTCTTCTTCTTTGTCGTCTTCTTCATCCTCGTCCTCGTAATACTATTTTATTATTATATGTGCAACTTGCAAGTACTTACCCTGTGTATCATTATAGTAGACGTTGATTCGCTCTAATTGCAAGTCGGACTGTCCATTGTATGAACCAGTTGGGTCAATTCCGTGCTCGTCAGAGATGATCTCCCAAAACTATAGACAAGATAAAAAGAACATTTTGTTTATTAAAAAATCAAATGGCAAATATACTTTGGCATAGCTTTATATTATGTTACAGGTTATAGGAGTACTTTTTCTACTGTGAAAAATGGTCATGTACTGGACACTAGTATTGTGAACTGAGAATTTTTTGAATCTTCCTATTTACTATCTACCAACAAACCAATCACAGGCAGCATTGCTCAGCCCCACCACCAAATCTCAACCACCAACCGCTACACAAAAAAACGGTACCTTCTTCTGCAAGATTGTATAGGAAGTAGGAAGATGAGAATGAAGATGGCAATGACAAAAGAAAAATTTATTGACTGTAGATTGTAGAGTGTAGATCTGTAGAAGGAATACATAGAATGTACATGAACAAAGCAAAACGGGGAAAGATTTTTAAAGGGACTGAAAACTGAAAAAATCAACGAAAAATGAAAATTATTATAGCACAAAAAGGAACAAGTTGAGAATGCAACAAAAATTACAACAGAAGACTTTTAACTTAAAACAACTACACTATTCTTTCATGCTTTGAAAAATTAACTGGAAACTGGAAACTATTATTATTCAAGAATCTCAATCTCAACCTTTTAAACTAGTAAAGGTCATTCTATGATATAACACTGCTACATTGATAAAAAGGGAAGGGTAGATTTGAATTGTGTATTTTGCAAGTACGATTTTTGAAACTCAAAAGGTTTCAAAAAACACAAAGTAAATATCTTTGTGTGAGAGAAATGAGAAAACAGGATTTTCCTTTGTGTATTTTTATGGTATCGTATATTTTATATTTTTTTACACTGCATCTTCCTTTCCTTCTTCTGCTACTGTTTACATATTTAAGGTGCATTGCATGTATGGACGCCGAAGTTTTGAAATTGTCTATGAATTGCATACTAATTCAATTAACTCTAGAAAAACATTATCCTCTCAGTTCAAACACCAAACACATATTACATATTATAGATATCGTAGATTAGTTGGACTGGTCATAATTTACATAAATATAGTACTGTATTATCATCATCTGCATCATCATCAGAATGTCGTATTATTCTACTTGATGGAAAAAAAGACAAAACATCATGAGCATCGAAAATTCAAAGAATTTTTTTACACAACTCTTGCCCATCCCACCCACAAGCCATAAAAGTCAAGTACGTAAAAGTAAAAATTTTTGTTTCTAGTTCCTTTTGGAGACTCCATTTTGCAGGAAGTTAAGTGATAAGCTGTTTTATTGTCGAGGATTGGCTTTAGTCAATATAGTGACAATAGTGCAGTTAGTATAGTTGCTGATTGCTGAACATTGAAGATGCAGCAATTCCATCTAATGTGTAAAGGAGAAAATTAGGAGATAATCCTCCAAATTGTGTACATCATACTTTTTGTGGATGTTTCATGCATTATGTTTGAGACTTGAGACTTTTGAGACTTGTGAGACACATCTGTCACTGTAGACTGTAGATTATTGTGGTTTTTGTCCACAGGACAAGAAGAAATATTTTAAAGAGTAGGATGTGGACATGATACTGTTATCTTTGTCGTTAGGGCATGATTCACTTCTGGTCCACCTGCTCTATACTCTGTACCCTTTAGATTTTTACAGCACGGTTTTTATGGTGTATGGCTTCTGGAATAATTGAGACTTTTGGTGGTGGATTTTATTCCATCAGATTGTCTATCAGAGTGCATTTTGAGGATGAGCTGCTCTTAGATATGAGTTAATTGTATGGTGGATGGTACATCATGTACCTATCTCTCGTATTGACTCCTCAATACTTTTACTATCCACAATAGATAAATACTAAATAGAGGGAAATGTCAGGGAGTGAGTGAGCCGTAAACAGCAAAAAGAGACAGGAGAGGGTGTAGAATTTTATGCTGCAGTGCACTCAAATTCCACTTCCTACGCAAAAAGTCTCAAACTTGGGTACATATACGATATACACACAATGTACCATGACTATTAGTCATATATCATACATCATACATCATACACCATGCATCATCACAGAATCAGACAGACCAAATATTTAGCTAAGATTTTGTTTAAAATGCATGTAAAAAAGATGAAAAGCCAAACACGTGCCCGTACACATTATACGTGAAACTGTTCACCTTACAAATACATAATACATATATATATATTATGTACGGTAATACTTCATGCTTAATACATATTACATTCATGGATTTTACATTTAAAAGTATAATAATAATAATTATTATTATTATCAAATGCCTAGTCTATTTTTTAAACTCCCTATAAAATTTTAAATGAGGTTACTGCAGTAATCTTACGAGAACTAATATTTTTCGGAGAAAAATACTATTTTCGAAAATCCAACTACCAGATGATGATCGTGTACAGCTATATTAAAAATTTTTTTTTGATTGCACACTTTCTAATAAATTTTGATTTTTGATGAAGTGAAATTGTAAAGGTAGTATAAAAGTAAAGTACTTAATTGTATTGATGACTATAGCATCACTTGTTTGTTTATTTGTTTCTTTGTTGTAGGTAGAGGAGAGTAGTTTGATGTTTGGCCACATGGTAAATATAATATGGTGTATGTATAAAGTACCACTCACATCTCATATCTAGTCGTAGTGGTAGTTGTATTCATCGCCAGCTCAGCTCAGTTCTAATTCAACTCAAGTGAGAGTCTATATAAGGAAATTCCCTTGGAGAAAATGAAAACAAGGTGATTTGTGCATAATACATCATGACCATGTGTACACTGTACACTGTATACAATAGATCTGTATGTACATAGTACATACATACTCAGGTTTTTGTGTTGGGTGAACAGATTAAAAAAGCTGGGTCATGAGTTGATGTTTATGGACAAAACAATAATCTTTCTTCTTGGTACTTATATATTATACACATTATTGTATTATACTGTACACACACATATTCTACATACTCTACCCTTATGGCTCTATATGTACCGGTATATGAGACGATGAAGTTTAGAATTCCTAAAATGACATGACACAAGCTACATCTCTCTCTCTCTCATAGACGCACACTACACTTTTAAAGGTTTGATATACGTACGCCAAAAACAAGAATTTAGTTTATAGAAACATTTTATATCACAGGTACACATGAATTGGCATCGGTGAATTGGAAATTATATTAAATATTGATATTGACTATCGAGTATAAACTAATACAAGTATTACTATACACAGTACACAGTACATTGTAGAAAAATACAGAATATCAGGAGAAAAGTGTAAATACTTGAACGCCCTCAACTCATTAAACAGTTTGCGTAGGATTAGTTGCAAAGAAGAGGTAGGAACAACTTTACAAACAGTTTACATTATCATCAATGACTAGAATATAATGCCAGTGTTTGTACAGTGTAACATGTACAATGTGCAATGTACAGCGTATGTGATGTACATGATCTTCATCCCTTTCTGTTTGTGACTGTATGACTTTTATAATCCGATGCAATAAAAAATATTTATATTGGATCGTCTGTCTTCTGTCTTTACAAAAATTATAGTTTCTCCTCTTCTGGTTTGTCTTCTTCTTTTTCTTCTTCTGTTTCTTTTAAACGTGATTGTCGTTTTAGCCCACGTCTTTTTCTATCCTTCCTTGTTCTTTGTTCTTATTCTTGTTCTTTTCTCATCTCATTTTCTCCATGATGTTTTTTTTCCTCCTTTCATCGTGATGGAGTCGCTCCATATTTTTACAAAAGTTGTGCAGGTGTACATTTTACAATGTACAATGTACACTCAACACAGCTAGCTTTGGACCTTGTACATTTTTGTACACTCGAACTTACATTCGAGCTCACATAACATGGTGAATGGAAAGAAAGAAGAATGTATTTTTTTTGAAAAATAAATAAGTATATTACAAATAACAAATAATATAATAATAATTATTATTATTCTCTGTAAACTTTTTGACTCATTTAGACTAGACAAAGACAGAGAAAACTTGGCTCAAAAGAGTTAAAACCACATTTATGACATTTATATATTTTCTTTGATTACATTTTCTCGAGTTTCTTTTTACGGAGTGTGGATCGATGTAAATCATATGTGTATAATATATTCTTGCCAATACCATTGAAATGTTGCTGAGAGCTGAGAGAGCTGAGGGTTGAGAGTTGAGAGTTGAGAATTGGCTATATCTTCTTCATACGTGTGTTTTAACAATTTTATTACAATTGTTATTCATGAAGAATTTTATGTCATGTTATGTTTATGTTATTAAGTCGTTGTTAAATCTGATACTTTGATCTTTGTCCTCAGAACATGGAACTATTGACCATAGCAAAAATGTTAAAGGGTTTTGGGTTTTGAGTGTATGCATGTGCGTAACCTTTACTCTTACTCTCGCTCTCCTTCTTGACATCGACATGTCCATATTTTAAACCTACATGCATATTTTTTTCCCTTCGTATACCTACACCTTCCATTTCCATTTTCCTTTCAATGATTCTCCATTGCCATTTCAATTTCATGTTTAGCTAATTGTAAATTGTAATCCTCAACATTTGCTTCATACTGTGTACTTTATATTGTACTGTGGGTATAATATATAATTTATAATTTCCATCATCGTAAAATTCAACAACTATAAGCACAAGGATTGGAATTTAGAATAAGAGAAAAAAATATACAAATCAATATAACACTGCACACGAGACACGAGACAGGAAAAGAGAAAAGAAGATACATAAAAGACCAGTCAAATTCATTCCCAACTCCTAACTTGATCAACCCACGGAATATTAATCTGCATCAATAAATTATATTTTATCATTTTTACCATAATACTCCCAAAACTAAGAGACTTTGACTTTGAAATTTTGACATGGAACGTCAATTTTCTTTGTGATTCATAGACAGACAAAAGTTTGTAGTTTAATATTTTGTTTTCACACAAAAAACAAGTTTGCCGTCTTTTATTGACTTAAAAAATTGATAGATATTAAAAAATAAAAAGTAGAAAATGTGGACTATGGATTTTTTAATAGTGATGGGAACAAGATCAAGATGATGAAGGTAGGAGACAAGGTCATTTCAGTATTTTGTATTTTATACTCATGTACATTGTAATCTGGAGTCTAGAATCGAGAATCAAGAATTAAAACATGATCATAAGCACACACTAAATGTACCATAATTCATGACTCATGGCACATTTACAGAAGCATGATTAATGATTAGCACTACCTTTTCATATTTTACACATGTTTGAGACTTGAGACATATTGAGTTAAAAATGGAGATTATACAATTGTTTATACGATTGTAATTTGTATCTATTTATTCAAGTCATTTCAAAGTCAAACCGTGTATTTTTCATCTCGTTCACTTGTTCATTTGCAAATTTGCACATATTATATCACCTGATGACATCATGTATCAAGTTTCATATCCTCTGCATCCCATATTCTTGATGCGTAAAGTATGACTAGTTGAGAGTTGAGACCAAATGATTGTGAGTAGGTGGTAGAGGAAAAAGTAACCACAGTCATCAAGAGTACACAAAATATAATTTTTGTGAAATTTGTAAGAATTGCATGTAAAAACGCTACTGTAATTACTACAATATTGTTTGCACTCTCCATAAACATGAGCATCATTTAAATTCAGATGGAAATTGTTTGCATATTGTACATTGTACATTGTACATATACCCTGTACTTTGTTACTCATTACTCCTTACAAAGTAATATTATGTTACAATGTTACACATTTGCGTAAAGTTTTTCTTTTTTGATTTTCTCTCAACTCTCAACTCTCAAGTTTCATGCTTATTGTATTTTTTATACTTTTTGGCGACTGCGAACAACAACAAGCAGGGAATGCATAATAATATAGGAGTTTTATGAGTCACAAGACTTGCAATTACTATTACTGCAATTATTATTATTATAATTACTGTAATCTCGACTCTAGATGACTTTGGATGCTTCCATATCTTTACCATTTACTTTTACATTAAGAAAGAATAAACAGCAAGTTACCAATTACCAATGTCTAATGTGTGACAGAGTGTAACACATGACAATTTTTAGTTTCTGCTGCAACCTGCAACTACTGAAGCTCATGAGAAGTAGAAGGAAAAGAGGAAAGAAATGTCATTACATGAAAATGGATATGGTCATTGTCATTGCCATTGTCAATCCATCTAGATTTTGAAGCTTAGACTTTATATACTGTGTAGAAAATTGAGATAATCTTAATTTATTGCTACACATCCCCATCATCACCACACCATAACACATAGCAGTAACCATTATAATCCATAATAATCACCAGCAAGCAGTAAGAGTATGATATGGTAAATTGTAATTATCAGGGAAAGAGTTGAGAGTAAATTGAATTTTTCAAATTGAGTGGGACTGATGTCCAATGTCGAAGACAACCGACAACCGACAACTATGTAACGAGAGGAAAAGTTGTCGTTAGTGTTGCTAAATACAAAGTACAGAGTACAGACCACAGAATACAGCTATTAGAGAGTAGAGAGTCTGTTATCGTTCATCCACTACTCCCTTCTCTCATTTTAATTAGTTGTCTGGAATATTGAAATGAAGCTTGATACAGTTTTATCTTATATTATGAGGAATGAGGAATGAGGATTTTCCAGTATGTATATTTACATATAATGCTGTGGAAGTACTTGCAAACAAACAAACAGAACCATATCGGTAATCGGTATCACCATGTATTTGATATTTACTATTTACTGTATTGACGAGATACATTATACATTATTTGAAAATACTTGTCTTGAACATATTATTGTTATTACACTTTTATCTTGTTCAACAACAAGAACATTAAACTATTCTTCTCCTTCTTGGTCCTCCTCATGTCCATAGTCCGTAGTGACAATTCCACTCTGACTCACACAACACATACAACTCCATAACAAGTAATATTAATGACTTTTGACAATCGTACGATAATAATTAGTTCACCTCCTCTTCCCTCCTCCCTCTTGCATCATCATTGCTACAAATAAATACTATAGCATGTATTCTGTATTTTGTATTTTGTATTGTGTATTGTGCACACTACACATTATATTATGCTTTCTTATCCCTCCCATCAAAAGACTCTGATTTCTCATTTCTTTTACTTCTTGTCATGTCAAATGTCATCCCATCGTCTTGTATTCATTGTTCATGGTTATTTGATGACTTGGATTGTTATCCAATTTCCAAATTAGGACAAATATTAATAAGAGCAAGAATAATTTTTTGTTTTGGTATTGTACCGTTTTTAACATGTGTAGATCATGTAAATTTCATCGTGTACATTAGATATTTTATCACTTTACACATGTACAGCACAACTCACGAGCAGTAGTCATTTTAGCAATTTAGGTTTGTGAATTACAAACTTGAAATTATGGAAAATGTCTGTGGTGCGTCTGCTTGAATTTGGAATTCATAACCTTTGATAGTCAATTCTTTCACATTAAATTTTCAATGTCAATGCTAAAAGTGTTACGAATTGAATTGGTCACAGGTTGAAATTATCACTATTATTCATAGTATTTTGAAATTGCACAAGGATTGAAAGTTTGAGCAAAATTGGATTTCATTGTCTATGTCTGTGCTCTGTGATTCTCATCATCGATGATCAAGCCATGAGAGAGCGGTGAAACGATGTAGGAATCAGTCATGCAAATCTAATATGAACTAGAGTCAAAGGTGTAGATTGGAGATTCACATAGTTCATAGTTCATAGTACATACCAAGTTTAGTTAGTGCTTGGTGCTTGGTCATTCATACGTAGTGAATAGGAATAACTTTTGGATATATTGATTTTGTTTGCATTTTCATTCCTTTAGTTTAACAGTTTAAGTATCAAAAAATAATTGCCCTTATAATAACTATAACCATTTGGAGGCATGTGTAAAGTAATTCAGTTACACATGTTTGCCTCATTTTCATGTGCACAATGTACAATGTCTGGATGTAAAAATTTATGAATAGAAACGCACGTTGTATCAAAACTCCACCATCGTTGTACGTTTTATGCATAATTATGCGCTCAAATTTCGATATAGTTCATACTTCATACATGCATAATACGTAATATGTAAAGCTCACCGAGAACTTGAATGTAAAATGTCGAATATAGAATGCAGAGTAAAAATAAACTATTTTAGTTGCAAGTATTTCTACTACGTACAAAGAACAAAGAGGAAAATAATTAAAGGCGACTTTTTTTTATCTCTATTCTCTAGGGTTAATAGTTAAAGCTTGACTAATGGACCAAGAACCAAGTTGAATTCATGAAAATCCTGCATAATGTACAGGAGTACAGATAGCGTATACATATAAATAGTGTGAACTGTATAACCCGTACTTTTCTAGAGTTTCTAGTTCCTAGTTTCTAGATTCTAGAGGCTATAATATATCATATATCTACACTTGAACTTTACGCATGAAGGGAAATGACGTTGATCTCAATAATCGTTTTCAGCTCCTCCATAAATAATGCATGATATTACATAATGTCTACTTGATACTTGTCATATGCTCAATGTACATAAGTACATAAGTACAAGTGTTGGAAAGTGTAGAATTATTATTATGATTATTACGCAGTGCTGTACATAAAAAATATCATTACACATATCATAAAATATTTTGCTCCAACTCGTTAGTTTATTTTAACTCACTGGACTCTGTCTACAGTCTACAGTCTAGACCTGCAGTTTATAATTTATATAGAATAATATATACTGTGCACACTGCAGACTACAGATGCTCTCAGCTCTCATGTATCTGGTAAATACTATCATGGAGATTGAAAATAGAATCATGGTAATAATAATGATTCTAGTGCTCTTAACGCTTACTTTAATTCTGAGCCCAGTCGTACTTTTTGAGTTTTGACTGTTGACTGGAATTGGACGGATGGGTGCAATATGAGACGATGAATATCAAAACGCACTCCATTCCATTAAACATTAAACGCATTACTTTAAGTTTTAAATTAAATAGTGATAAATGATAACTAATAAAGTATCCTCATAATTCTGAACCATCAAAAAGCTGCACATAGCCTATAGATACAGAATACAGAATACAGAATACAGAGAATGCAAACCATAGCAGATCAGATCGGAAAATTGAGAGGAATTCAAATTCAAATTCTTTTTAAATGCATAAAAATGTAAAATTTAGTGTGTTGTGTTGTGGAGTTATGTTAAATTCCTCAACATTAATCATTCATCTCCTATGAGCTCTCCCATGTTGTGAACTGTGTACTGTGTACAGTGTATAGTGTATGGTGCATGGTGTATAGATAAAAAAGGGAGTAGGAGAGCGTTTACATAATGACCTGGCAGCAGGAAGTAGGTGTCACAAATTATTTCTATAGTTGTGTAAAGCTTGGATGGTCGCAAAAAGAGGAAGAGGAGGAGAATCACAGTCACAGCACTAGCGGTTATGGACGTACAAAAAATGTACATGAAATTGAATCACTTGTTTGGTCCATAGTCCAAACGTGTGTGTATGTTTGTGTATAAATAAACACGAGTACAAAAATTTGAAATACATATGCTAAATAAATGTATCAATGCACTGCAGCAGAAATTCAATTTCACCATTCAGCAGTCAACATTCAAGTGAACCAAAAAGAAAAAAAAAGGGGGGAAAAGAATGCCAATTTGTATACAATATACAACAAACGAAATACAATAGAAAATAGGTGAAGTTCCTGGATTTTGTATTTTCTATTTTGTTTCCGATTCTAAAATGAACCAACTTATTCAACTTAATTATTTTTAATTATTGCATCAACACTTTGGAATTTGGAATTTTATTGATTTTGTGTATTGTGTACAAAATCGTACGACATGATTTCTATTTTGTCATTCTCTTTGTCTTACTTTTTGTAAAGTAAACTAGTGCATCAAATTGTCAGGACTTCTATATTCTAATGCTAAAAAAGTCCGTCAGCTCATAGTTTGTAGTTTGTACAATGTACATAGTTCATGAGCATGATTCATGGTGAAAAATGAAGAATCAGGGTAGCAGAACAAAAGAGTTACGTTACATATACACAAATACATGCTATATATGATATACATGTATGCATTTCATTCACAAGCATTCACATTTCAAATGCGTTGCAGAATGCAGTCAGTTTGAACTTGGCAGTAGTAATTAAAGCTTTGAAATGCCAAATGCCCTCACCTCCTCCAACTCCAACTTCAGTCGTGCTCGCTTTTACAATTTATGCACATTCACTTGGATTCCTCATAATAATAATAATATTTATAATTATAGTTTATGTTTGATTTTCATACATCCTCGATCCTCGACATTGTCAGATATTATTACACATTCCTTAATCCTGCACCCTACATACATCCTACATACATTGTACATTGTACACGCTTGTGTATTCATTTTATTTATTTATTTATTTATATTTTATACCATGCCATGTGGACTCGTAAAAGACTAAAAGATAAAATAATAATAATAATATAATAACACGATCCATATTTTTATTTCCCTCTCGCCAGCAAATAAAAAATAAAACAAAAGTTTGGATTAGTATACTGATAAGGAGAAATAACATGAAATCAGTAACAAAGTATTTTTCTGAATCGTCTCAGAATTTGAAATTCAGAATCTAGATTTTAGTACGTGCCAAAAACCAAAGCCAAAGTCAGAATCGACTTTTATGTACATTGAACATATTTCATATTTCAGGCCATGCATTGCATGTCTTTTGAGTCTTTTGAGTTTAGCTTTGAGTTGTGAATTTTATGCTTGAAAATTATTCTTCCCACTCCGTGTGAGTTTTATGGTTACATGTTACATGTCCAAGAGGATAGACGAAAAAATTAAACATTATTAGAGATTCTCCAATTATTAAATTATGAGTCTTTAACAGTGATAATATTTAGAATGTAATATGTGAAGATGTTGAAATCTTATATTTATTTACATATGTGCATTTTCTTCTTCTCGTGCTACGACTACAATTACAAATGTACATAGTCACAAAAGTATTCGGTATTCGGTACTCTGTTATAATAATAATGATGAATGATGAAACTATAATAAGCGTAATCCTGTCATGTTCTACAGCCTTGAAATAAAAACTAGAAAACCGTGACTCCTCTTTCTGTCTCTCCCTCCATGTGTAATTTTTTTATGTATCTTTTGTCAAAAATTCAATCTGTTCTGAGTACTGATATTCTGCACTTTGATGCTCTCCATGCCCTATGCATAAATTTTTGATCTGTGCCTTCTTTTTTTTGGATTACACATCACATGTTCATCTTTTCTCCAGCATGTACAAATATATATTAAGACTTCACCCCTTCTCAACTCCTTGTCTATATATTTTTGTTCTGGATGTAGTATTTACGAAATTAAAATGAGATTTTCAAGTTAAATTAAATTCTGATTGAAATGATTACTAATAATACTCTAATCTCTAGTTAATGACAATAATTATCTGGAATTATTTTCTCAACCATGAAATTTTATCATCTACGTGTGTGTATTGTACACGTGTTGTAAAATACTACGATACTCTAAAATACCTTCCAATTTCTAACGTCAAAAGTCAAAAGTTATAAGAAGGAGGAAATTAATTAATAGAGAACCAAGGAAATATAATATGATGGATAATGGATAATGGACAAAGTTAATATCGTAATGTCGGATAACTGCCGGTAATTTTGTACGCCGTGTAAATAATCACATATCTATAAATATGATTGTAGTGTGGATCGCCTTCTTCTTAAATAAAAGAATCACAGATATTTAAATAAAATGGGTAAAATACTCTAAACGAAAACAGAGGGACAATATTTTACAGGGAAAAAATGAAACTGGAAAAATTACAACATGGAACTTAATTTGAAACAATGAAATTAGTCGTAATGATGAATGTTGGATGGTGACGATTTGTGTGGGTGTACCTCATACATCATAAGACTGAAGTAGAATAAGTGGATAGTGGATATTCATTGTGTAAAATGTGCACAACATTAAAAGTACAAATTCTACCTATACCTATAGCTACAACTGGTGTTAATCATCAAGAGTACAAATAATCTATATGTATAGCTATGCGCCATATCTATCTACTATCTATGGATGTACATTTTACATTATATAAAAATACTTGTCAAATAAAACGCTGTGTGTAGCATTCTTTTACTAGTTCAAACTGTGTACGTAGCATAATTTCCACACCTAGAACCTAGAGCACAGAGCACAGTAGAATAATGTTTTATGTTTTATATGAGATCACCTCCGTTGTCGTTGTCGTTGTGGACTTCTTGTGTAGTATATGTGGGAGTGTCTGCTACATTTCTTTTGCCTAGTGCCTAGTCTTTGTGGGTTTGCTTGCTTTTTTCTTTTTTGGTGCGAACTCACACAGTCATTCATATTATGTCTACATGTTACATGCTACATGCACAGTGGAAATTGTACATTGTACATTGTACATGTATGCTTATAACCTCTATTCCTCTATTCTCTACTTGATTATGTAGGTATACACATGTATATTTGAAGGTGTACGTGTACTTCTCATTTGTAAAAAGAAAAAAAAATGATTTGGATGCGTCTTCAACCGTTTCCTGCTCTCGATTCTCACGTCAATTGCAAATTGCACTCTGTCTCGATTCTCGATTCTCAACCCTCAACCCTCATTGCTCTCCCATAAATATTGTTCTTGACTCTTATAGTTTACATTTTACTATACAAGTAAGTTATCCTCATATTTACATGACATTGGGGAATCTACTCTTTATTTGTAAATTCGGATATACATAAAACATTCACATGTATTTGTTTTTATGTACAATACCTCATGGATTGATTCTTTGCATCTTCATTTGACTGTACATGAAGCATGTACAATGAACAGTGTACATACTATCTGTATAAAAGTCACATGTCAAATGTACAAAGTACAAACCATCCAAAGATGTAGAGAAAGAGCGACAGAATTTCTACCAAAAAAGGTGTGTAGTACCCCGACAAAAATTTATAGTACACAATATATACAAGGATAAAAAACCTGTGGAATGTAGAGAGAGAAATGTCAAAACCTACGAGACACCAGAACCAGAAACCAGAAAATGGTGGTCTTGTCGCTCTTGGGTGAATATTATTATCATTTTCTTTCAAATTCAATTCCAATTCAAAATTGTCAAAGTTCTCACGTCAAAGGTAAGGCTTATGAATTATTAAGTATACGGAGTACAGAGTAAGGACAAAAGAGCAGAGCAGAGTCCTGTGATCATCACAATGATGTATCGTGCGTAGATTGTAGATTTGAATTGGGGATTAAGAGCAAATGAATTGGAAATTGGAATGGAATTAGAGGAGAAAGGGCGTAGCCTTCTACCTTTAAAATGAAGATTTTTAAAGATACGACCGAGTAAGCAAATGAATCACGATTTAAACCAATGTACAATTATCGTACATTTTCTTGCATTGCATTACTATTATTATTGTACATTTTTTATACAACAGGAAACGAAACACAAACACAGTGGAAGAAAAAGAAGAAGTAAAAGATTTTGACTCATCTTTGTATCTAATCTAAATATTTAAAGAATAGAGAAGAGTCACACTCTCCTTATTCATCCGTATCCAGATCATGATAATCTTTCAATTTTCGATTCACATTCGTAATCTGTACGCTGTAAATTGTACATTCGCAGATATTTCTATTTCTATCTCGATCTCGACAGAACATCTTGAATCTCGAATATTACACGCGATTCCACAGAAGATTGTACTTTTACTGTACTCTGTACTACACTGTGAACTGTGAACTATGGTTCTTGTGTGTGTGTTTTCCCCATAAAGAAACTCTGCAATTTCAAATGTCAAAATGGTCCATATTCCGTTCTCTGTTCTCTGTTCTGTGAAACCAATCGACTGTGAGAAAAGGAACAAACCCGCGTGACAGTAAAGATCAAATTTGAACAGCATTCATCTCTATACTCTCACAGGATCCATCTATACTGATGCATATGGATATATAGATATATAAATATAGTATACCATGATATTATTGTTCTTTTTCCATTTTGGTAGAATATAGAATCTGCCCATTTACAACATGCAATAAGTTCTTTCATGTTAATTAAAATTTTACAAAAACCAAAACTACATTAAACTCTTGCGTGTGTCTTATGTTCAGGTTTCATTTAGCTGTATGCCTATTTACTTCATAGTCAAAATTGATTCACAATTGATTACAAGTCAACTATCAAAATTTATGTTCAATGCACAGAGGATCAGAATCCCCATTTCCTATTTCCTAGATCCACATAGAATAAGGATAGTCGATATGTTTTCCGCTCTATTCTACTTTTAATACTAACATTTCATTGAACATTAAATTATACATTGAGCTACAGCAAATTTAATAGTTGATTTGATCGCAGGTGGGATTTGACTGTAAAATGTAAAATTTAAACTTGTAATCTTTAAACTCCGTACTTAATCCGTACTCTGCACAGTTTGAAGTTTGAATGCAATTTGGATTTCCAATTATTGTAGGCAAAAGCCAAAAGCGCGGATGAAAAATTTCTACTGAGGATTACAGTTATGTATTGGCATTGGATGTTCAATGTTCAATGTTCAATATTTTGAGGTGTACTCACATGTCAAAAACTGAGTGCTTGACCATTGAATGTGTATAAAAGAAAGATTTCGGCTTCAATAAATATACATGTGAAAGTATATTATGCATAAAACAAGTATAAAATGATCCGTCGGTACAAGGTTACTCAAATCTCAAATCTCAAATTAGCGGTTGTGTGAATCTCATTAGATTTCTCTTCTCTCCAAAAAATCTGAGAAGGTATCATGAGAAGGTACTTGTCTCTTTTCTAATGATTTGACCGTGCCATGTTTTTTATCATATAAGTTTATAGTGGATGAGACTCTATTTAATTTTTGAATAGACTCACAACTCAGCATTGAGGATTGAGCATTCAGTAGTATGATATGTATATCATATTATTTACTCTTTATTTCACTCCATTTTTTCCCAGCTGATATGAGACATGAGAAAATACAAATACAATATCTTGGGTATGGAAAACTGAAAGGTAATAGATATGCATACATCTATAGGTATACAAAAGGATCATTACGTCTCGTTGTCTCGTTGTCAGTTTCTCAGCTTCTGTTACTCTTCCTCTCGCCTCAAAATTTAAAGGCCAACGTACATTGTACATGTAATAAATTTACAAAATACAGAATATGAAGAGAATAAGGCAAAAAAAGATGAAAAAGATGGCAATTTTCCATCATACACGTTACATGGTCCAAATTCAAAGTATACAATATACAATGTAAATTGTATATACAACATTTTTCATAGTTCCACATCCGACAGTGTAAATTAGTCTAGACTCTCGAATCTAGAAAAAATAATAATTTAATATTTCTCAGGTGTACAATGTAGAATGTGCAACAAAGTACAATTTTAAATTTCAAATGCACTTGCTAAATAAGCAGTCATGAGTCATGATGTATAGAATCCACAGCAAAAAAATTAGAGAAGGCTCACACAACGCAACAAAGGTCTTATGCATGTAATGTGCATTATCCCTTATAATGGATTCATGTACACAGTACACAGTAAAACATATCAAGTATACTCTTTAGATATTAGAAGAAAAAAGAGCATGTTCCTATAGGCTATACTTGTGTGTTATTCATATTCTTAGAATTTACCATTTTATTTTGTATTATATTTGCTGACGCTGACATAAAAGTGTGACTAATAAAATATTCTCTCGTTCCTTCTGTACACTGAACATTGCACATGATGCTATGATAATTTGGAAGGAAACTGCTTTAGTTCTCATTTCTCAGAATATATAAATAGGAAAAGGAAAATTATCAGAGATTCGAGATTCAAGATTCAAGATGCGTTGCGGTTTTCTTCACGCACTCTTCCACATTAGCCACGTTGACACAACTGTCCATTCCTCCTATTCCTATTACATCACCTTCTCAGGTAAATATACATAATATATTACGGAATATGGATGTATATTCAAGGCACAGTGTACAGTGTACATATTGCACATTTTACTGTTCTGTAAAAATTCTCATGGTGTTTAATAAATAATACATTTACAATATGCACTATACACTATACACGTCCATGCATATATCGTAAGTTACACAGATACATGACGGGATTACTAGAGAATTTACATTATGCACACATTTTTCTGCCTTATGTAACCAAGAACCAAGAATGAAGAATGAACGATAGAAGAAGAAGAAGAAAAAGAAGAAGTAGGAACAATATTGAACCATACTGTGCCATAAAACCAGAAATACGTTACACATAGTAGGTAACAACATTATAAAATCTTATATGGTAATATACTTTTGGACTCAACTTTACACTAGCAATATAGTGTAGGAGCTTGACTCGACTTTCGACTCTCGACTCTCCAACAGTCTACATTCTACATTCTACATACATAAATGTACAAAACATACTGCACAGTACTGTACACTGTGAACACACTCCCACCCACCTCTTTAAATGAAAATGGGAATTTTTAAAGTCTAGTTTAGTTCAATGTCTACTCCATCATTTTCTATATAAATGTACATACATGAATGTACGTTGTATGTACTATTGTCTTATAAAGTGTAAACATACTTATATTATGAGCATGATATAACATGATATAACCACCTGTGTTTTATTTCCTTTTTCTACCTATGAGATCACACAGATTCATCCCATTTCAAATGTACATATTGTCTTATAAGGTTTAGAGTTTATATACTTATTGAGACTGAACTTGACGTACTCACACTTCACTCTCACAAGAAAGAACTGTATGGTGTATGGCGAATGTACCTATGCATGTATTTCATGTAGAATGTAGAATGTAAAAGAAGATCAATATAGATGGTAAGGAACGAGTTGTACATAGTACATATACAGGATACAGACAACAGAATCCGAGCATACGAATGTGAGTGAAAAAACAGGAGAAGTACAAAAAAATCCACATGCATAAATAAATGAAATAATATAGAAGATAGAACTAGAGTAGGAGAATTTATAGACAGAGACGTGACGTGATGGTCGCCAATGCAGAAAAAAAGAGGAAACCCTTGACTGAGAAACCGTAGCACGTTTCACATCCATAGTTATAATACCCTCTTCAAATGACTTCCTTTTTTTTCCTCTCTATCCCAACCCTTTAATACAAACTATGCAATGAGAGGGATACACACTGCAAAGGAGAAAAAGAAGATGAAGAAAATGAAGAATAGAAGTAAAAAGAACTGAAAAAGAAAAAAAAAGAGTTTTAAATGAGAAAAAAAACGTCAAGTTTACCCGTTTGCTCCTCTCTTTTTTTTCTACCTAATATGCGATAATATTATCATTTGTATGCAAAACTACTCTAACGCTGTTACATTTACTATAGGTATTAGATACTAGGTATTAGGTATGTACTTCTGAATTACGTAATACAAAGGACGGTTTTACAGTTTCCTTTTAAATACAGTCAACAAAGAAAATTTTCCAAAGACAAATTTGGTTTCATTTCTTGTGCAAACAAATACATGTACACTATACATACATGTAATGCTTATATAAATACACGCGTATGTACATCGCGGCTGATGATTTTCCCAATGCCGGTGTCTATATTATATATATGTACAGGGCCAATATTTGGGTAAAAGATGCAATGGACTAGAGCCGTGACCGTTTTCAGAGTCACCCGACAACAGCTACAAAGTCAACAGAGTCAAGAGTCAAATAATGGGTATATTGTAGACTGTAGATAGATAAAAGAGTCGTGTAAAAAATGAACGGGTAGAGAGTAGAAAACTAATAGAAAATATAAAAAGAGACGATAGAGACGGCGACGTTGGAACTATAGTTAAAAGTGGCAAGCCAAGTAGGAGAAGCTAAAGACGTGGACATGATAAGTCCAAGATCATAAAAATGCAAATAAATGAGCGAGACATGAATGCCCTTTAGTGTCTTTTCAATTCATAATACGTAAGTTCATACCTATATACATTATACATTTATCTATCTGCAGATTGCAGATACATCCATGTACCATGTACCATGCACTATGTACATTCTACATTCTACAGTACATGCAAAGATAGCTTCTTCCTTTACTTCTTTTTCTACCGGCTTCAACTATTACTTTTGTTGCAGCGGTTTTAATGTGAAAAGATATTATGTATGATACATTTTAACTTGATGCTGGCCAAAAGGTTCAACTTTAAGTTAAAAGTTGTAGTAGAAAAGTCGCCGTATCGTATAATATTGTTGAATTTATTATAAACTTGTAAACTTAAACTTGAAGATCTCCAAATGTATGTACAATGTAGAATACAGAATAGGCTTGCATATCTTGTACATTTGTATACATAGTATGCAGAAAATAAAAAGTATAGAATATTCAATATATAGAATGTCCAATTTCCCTAGTGTAGATTGCAGAGTGAGAAAACTCACGCACACGTCCTTTTTTTCTTTGCCCATTCTCTCACAAATAGAATAGAATTTGTGTGAGGCATAGAAGATAGAAGCAACAACAGTAAGAACAATAACAACAACTCTTTCATTCGCTCAGGATGAATGTTAAACAAATCGGATGATGTTGATGAAGAAGTGACTTGACTCTTAAATACTTTTTTAACTTTTTAATTCCAACTTTGACTTGCCCCCGTAACAAAATTCGACAATTAAATATTAAATTCAACAATTCAGCAATTCAGCAATTCAACAATTCAACAAAACGGCAACAGCATCACGTTTAATATTACCAACTACCGACAACCATCTTTTTACTATGATGTTTACTATATTGTGTATTGCATTGAATCTTCAATCTTGGACCTAAGAAAACGGATGAACAAAAAAAACAAGGCAAAGTAATAACAAGAAGGAAAAAAATAAATGAGTAACCAACTACTTTTCTCTAGTGATAATAACAATAGTAATAATTATTCTTATAAGTTTGTCGATAGAGGATATGAAATATGAAGAGGAGAGAACAGAATGTCGGCTGAATATCATAATAATACTTTTACTGTATAACTTTTACTGTGGAAGTAATGTAATATTCTCGTCACCCATTAATTTTGAAGCAGAATATTCATCCTCTCACTCACTCACCCATTCGCTCACTCATTCATTCATTCATTCATTTATTTGTTCTGCATGCATAATAAAAAGATAAATAAATAAAGAGACTCGAGTATTGAGAACATAATATTCATAAATAGTAAATAAATATACATGGTACATGACTAAGATGATGAAGGAACAATGTCTGACGATTATTACCTACAGTCTAGAGTCTAGAGCTAAATACAACGGACTGGCATGGTACGGTTTGGTATGGCTAGCTGACAGAGCTCCTGAGGAGAGAATCCGGTGAGGAAATTCAAAAGAGTAAGGAGCAATAATACAAAGAAAATATCTTGCGGGAGACGATGAGCATGCATGAACATTTTCTCACACTAGATACATACAAAATAGTACATACAAGATACTAGATGTTGGACGGATACAGCAGAATATATAGAACATGGAAAATTGAATGCAGAACATTGACTTAATTATAATTTGTGTGTATATTAGTATATTAGTTTTTTTTGTTGTGAGCGGTGCAGGCAGAATTAGAAATTAGAATGAATAAAAAAAAGAAAAGGGGATTGCACTTTATGACATTGACATTGATAGAGTTCTGTTATTCCTCACGATCATAACATAGAGCTCACAGCACACACCATCAACTATCCACCATAAATCCATTCAAATGTAAAAAAACGTCGAGTATTATTTAGTCACTCAAATCTCAAATATCCGAGTACATTCTACATAGTCACATACAACATACAGGCTACATCTTGTATGTTGTATGCATCTGTGTTTCACCATTCTAAAGTCCACCTTAACATGTTATGTATTTTTTTCCATTTCAACTTGAGTTTTAAACTTGAAACAGATAAATAATGATAAGTCGAAACTCAAAACTGGATGTATAGAGTCTGGAGAGAATGACAAAAAGTCAAGTATGTATCTGCATCATGTATTTTATTTTTTACAACCAGCAGACCACAGCATACTCTATTTTTTAAGCCAAAGACTTTTTGCTTTTATTACGTACAAAGTATAGTATAATTTGTAAGTTATACATCCACCGTCCATCCATTTTATTCATATCTCCAATCCACGTTCATCTCTAAAAACTCTAAATTTTAATCTGCCAGCTACCGCTAACAGCAGTCAATAGTTGTTTACTTTCATTTTCTGTTCCATTCCATTCAATACATGATTACGTATTCCATTTTCCATTTACACATCGTAAATCGTAATATTATTTAATAATACTTTTGTAAAATACATATTACATACTTTATACAGACAACTGACAATGCAATGACTATATCAAAGAAGAATTCTTAAACGATGACACAATACACAATATTTTTAATGAAGCGTTTCAGGGGAAAAAACAACTAGTTTAAATGAGATTTGAAAACAAGAAGCTGTTTTTAACTATGACAGGATATTATTGTTTTAAGTACGAATGATTGTATTCCTATTTTTGTTCGACCAACGAGAGGCGAGAGAGTATTATTCTTATCAGAATCTATATATCTGCACAAAGTTGTTCAGTTGAGTTTGATTTCAATGTAGTAGCTTGTTGTGTTTTTTTTATAACCTCACACCATCACCACACCAATCATGTAAAATACTTAACACATCATCATTGTTGAGTACCTATATATGTAATATGTAGAGTGTGTGTATTATTATTGGTGTACCGGAGACAAACCCATTAGGAATAGAACAACAAAAAAATAGAGGAACAAAAATTTGCTGTGCACAAGTCACAATACACTACCAATATTTAGTAGATGTAAAAGTAACAGAGGAAAGCAGTACAAGCAGGATTCCCGTATTTATACTTCATATCTACATTGGTCCATGTTCCGTATTATATTTATGTTGTGCCTATTTACATGAAAAAAACAAGGCACGATGTTGTGATTAGTTTGTTGATAGTGAAAGAACCTATGTGTATTATTATTAGAATCAAAGGTGATGATGAATAGTAAATTACATAGTTACAATATAAATAATAAATACAAGTAGACGTGTACCCATTAGCCATTTGCCATTCCAAACAAATCTGATTAAAAGTCCGATACACATGTACATTGTACATTGTTTATACATCTTACATCTTATGAAGAGGAGAGTCTTTGTTGATTCACGATAATAATTTAATGAAATCGGAATGATTTTGCATGAACGATTTATAAATAAAAAAAAGTAATAAAAAAAAAATCTTTACAAGATGGAACAAAATTATTTTCTTGTCTATAATTTATATCTCTATACTGTTAATTGTTCATTTCACAATTCACACCCAGTTACCGGCAGCAGTACATTGTTAGTCGTTGTCCTTATTCTACACATGTGTTGGAAATTTCTATGCAAAAGTAACCTACATTATGCACGGCACATTATTATATATTATATATTACATTATATTGTACACATTATTTTAGTTTTATAAAGAAAGGGTCACGTGCCTTTGAAACTAAATTTGCTTTATTAGCAGTTAACTAATTTTTGTATGTAGAATATTAATAAGCTACATTATATGTAACTATTAAATATGTTGCATAACGAATTGCCGGCATTTGAAAAAAAAATGTTGAAAAAATAGATTTTTTTTACAGCAATTTTTGACAAAAGATGAAGGCAATGAAGTATTTTTTTGTAATATATAAATTTCTCGTCAATTAATTTAGTGAAGCTTTTTGTGTCTTTTTTCAAAAAAAAATTCATTTTCTTCAGAATATTTTTAGGAATAAAAAGGTAATAAAATAAGTCAACATCCGGTGGATAATTTCTCAAGAAAAGCTGTAAAATAAAGGAAGAGGGAGAGTTTCAAAAGAGTTTCAAGAATTCACACGATAGTATAAAGATGCACTGCTGACTTTAAATTTGAAACTAATCAAGAGGTGTAAAAAACTTTTCACACAAGAAAAAACCCGGGAAGCAAAATCCCGCACGTGTCTACGACAGCCGACAGCACAACACGAAAAGATGTAGAGAGTAGCGAGGGGAGAAAAAAATGAAACGTGCCTCCTTTCTTTTTTCACAAGAAATCATATTTCAGTATTTTGTGTAATAATCCATTTTGATCATTCCAGTTAACTCAGTTTTAGCTCCAGTATCCAGTAAATATAATTTTTGTATTACAGTACTCCCAAATTCCTTTTAAATTCACTAATTTTTAAATTTTTTTTATTTAAAAAAAAATAAAATATTCATTTACCTTGGCTCCAATTTGGTTTCCGCACTGACCAGCTTGAACATGAACGATTTCACGCATTTTGACAAAAAAAAGTAATTTTTTTTTCTCACACAAAAAAATTAATAAATTTATTTAATTCACCCCCAAAAAAATTTAGTGGAGACTGATCTATGGATAACTTATAGACAGACAGACAGACAGACGTGTCTATTTAAAACTGTATTTTTTGATGTTGATATGAAGTTGACGTTGTTGTTTGATGAGAAGCGATGGAGAGACTGTAGTTAGTTTCTTTGTGACAGAGTTGTAGTTGTAGTTGTATAGTACAACAGCAGGCACTTGATGAAACAAAATGAATAGGTTAAGATTGGCGTGAAAGTCTTATCTAGGTGATGGGAACTACCGAATATGGACTATACTACCCACACACACACAGAGCGAGATACAGATACAGACTACAGACACAAACTCACAATCGCACATATACAACTGGCAACTGGCTTAATGTACATAAATGTATATTTTATATTGTGTATAATGTATAATGCACAGTCCGTTTAGCTTAGCTTAGCTTGGTTCAGTTCAGTTCAGTTCAGTGGATGGAGATGAGGAAGATGCAGCAGCTCCACTATACGATGATGACGAGGATCATGAGATTATGGGGACTTTTTCAATGTATCTTTCTTTCTTTCTCTGTCTACAGTTTACAGTGTACAGTATCAATGTTTCTAGATTTGCCTTTTAGCTTCAAAACAACTTTAACTGGTCAACTTTAAACTTACTCACTTATTTACTTGCTTAGACCAGGCAACGATGAAGGAGATACAGAGAGAGAGAGAGGCAGAGAGACAGGGAGAGATGAGATAACCAAGTTGAGTTTTTAGAGTTCTTGGGTTGTTTCTCTCTAATGGTTTAGCTTAGTTTGGTTTGGTTTGGTTTGGCATGGGAGTGGGAGGCTTTTGCTTTTGGCCACGTCAACTATTATATATTCTATTCTATTATGTTCATGTTCATGTACATTGTACATTGTACATGCATCTAAATTCTACATTCTACATGTATACATGACATTGCATTCAATGTTCACTGTTTAATGCTGATACTGACTGAACTGAGCTAAAATGAACTGACTGAACGGATGGTATAGCATGGCATGCTACGGTATGGTATGATATGATATGCTGTGGAAGCGGCAAGCAAATGAACAAAGCATGCAGTTTCTAGTACTTGGATGGAGTTGGAATAAGTTTTTCTACCATTTCAGTACATATATTTATAGTATAAAATATAAGCGTACTGTCTAGAGTCTAGAGACTAGAGTCTGATGAAGAATGCTGAATTCACCGTCGAGCATTTACATTTGCTGTACAAGTATCAAGTATGGATGATGGTTAATGTGGATACATACATATTTATCAGTAGGTACATTTGTATTTATTCAGTACACAATACACAGTACACAAACACAATTCCTATTTGTACCCATATTTTTGTTCAGAATTCTATATTTTGAATTTGCGTATAGAGTATAAAACATAAAGTATAAAGTATAATGTACTTTGATATATTTAGTAATATTGTCAATTCATTCATGTCGTGTTCAAATAGCATTGAAGAATGCTACTGTTATATTATTGCTAGAATTATATGTATCAGTAAGAGTAGTCAGAGTTAGCACAGATAGATAGATATACATGTACAATGTACATCCTAGGTTATATATATATAAACTTTATATGTATCTGAATACTGCATAATGCAGAATAGGATTGCCGTCTAATGTTAGAATTTTGAGATGGGTATATTTATCAGCGTATGTATTATGTATGGAAAGGTTTACATCATATACCTACATTTTAATATTGTACATTGTGTTTTATGTCTTATTAAAATACTCCTTGGTTTTTTAGTTATATTATATGCAAATTACATGCAAGTACCTATAGTATCCAGTATCTAGTATCTATGTAGTACTCATTGAAAACTGATATTTTAAAATATGATATAATATATAAAAAACCATCACCAGTATACACGCTCAACTTTATGGACTTTTTTAAAGGTTATTTTTGAAAAGAGGGTACATGAAATGGATGTTGTTTTTTTGTAAATTGGAGTTTAGTGTATGCAAGAGCTGCAATTGGATATAAAATAATTACTTTGCAGTCAAAGATCAAAATAACTGTACACTATTGTCAAATAGTGGAAAATTGGATTCTATATTATGCACAATGTACACATTACACATACATATGTTCAGTGTGTTACAACCTTGTTTCAAATTATAGATGTTGATTTATACTTTATATACATTTCTGCACAACATTTTTGCTCCATGGATTATGCATAGTGTATTTTGTATTAATTGACAATATTTTTCATGTTAAGAAAGCAAAACAGCCACAGCTGTATAATAATCCGACTCTGTCATTTTTTTCCTATAGTAAAACTGTCATGCTTCATGCCATATGAATAGTGTGTAAATTGCTGTCAATTTTTATACTAAAGCTATTATGTAAATGCCATTAATAACATAGTATACACAAAATGATGAATAATATTGAGTAAGTTGAAAGGCTAAGCCAGCAACTTGTTGGATGCGCTAATGAAATATGAAAGAAGTAAAGAAATGTACAGCTTCCTTGCTACTCTTTCCAGCTTTTCATATGTATGATTCATATAATCCATGCATAGGATTTCAGCTAAACATCAAGGATTTTAAAACTAACAATGAGTTCCTTGCACTGTAAAAAGTGAAAACGTATTTTCGATTCCATTCATTAAGCATTGATACACAGAACTTCCAAGTTTCAAGTGCTTCGTTTTACCATTTACCATATAAAACTACTATCCCAGTGCATAATTATTTCCCAAGAATTTCCCAAGAAGAGAACATTGTTTACAAAATCTAACTTCATCCTACTAGAAACGTAGGAAAACTCCACATGTGTTTTAAATGTTGTATAAAAAAAAGGTAAAACTGGGTCATAAGGAACCTGAATTCTTGTAAATGTAATCATTGTGCAATAACTATACTCAACATGTTTTTTTTGCTAGTTTGCTAGAGACAGGCGGAAAAGCTGCTGGACGGAGAGGGAATTATTTCGGAAAAAAACAACTTTCCCTTTTGCTGCACAATGTCTTGGTTCAATTTTACACAATACATAATACACAATACATGATAAGTGCTGGTTGGACAGACTTACATATTCCCCGTACATTTGACTGTTGTTGTTGTAGTTGGGTTTGTATTGGTGTTTTATTTAGCAACATGGAAGTTAAAATCGATAACGCTTTAGGTTAATAGTACAACAAAAATATCTATACAGTATGAAGTATATGAACAATGTGCAAGCTTTTAGCAGCAGAAAATCTCAGTAGGTATGAAATGAGCTATGGAACTATGAGTATATGTCAAAGGAGTAAGTAAGAAATGTAGATTGTGTAGCAAGAGTATCATTAGCATCATGTAGTGACTAGTGACACGGTGCTTAGGACGTATACATTCGGTATTTGATATACTTGTAAATTTTGTATTACATATATATGCAGTATATTTTATACATGGTTGCATGCATAGGTATTTAATCAATAATGAAATGACGATTATGACACACATGATATTCAAATTCATGATATAAAAATCCTAAAACCAGACCATAGTGAATATTGAAACTGTTTTTATTCCTAATTCCTAATATGTTGCATGGTAAAAATGACAAAAATATTATTTGAGATTCCCAATATGGATTAAGGATACAGAGTACAGAATTTATAGAGTCAAGAGAGTTAATAGATTGTTCATATAGGTAATATACGTTTCGGTTCTTCCTTGATGCATTTGAACTTTCATGGTTTTTTTCCCTTCTCCATGTTTGGTACTTTTTATTATTTATGTACATGCAATTCGTGTTCAACTAAGCTGAATAATTCTTTGCATTATACATAATACACAAGTACACACGCAAAAAAAGATTTCCCCCGTACGTCTCACTTTCCCCTTTCCTGTATTCTATGTACAATGTACATTCTAAATGCAGAACGCATACATATACATATATTTATGAATCGCTATGTACATTGTACATGTGTCTCTTTTTATTATAATATTTTTATGAAGTGCTTTGCTCAGGAGGCTCGCAATCAACATTTACTTTTGCTCCCCCTTAGTGCCCACTGGATTTGGGATTTGGAGAATGACGATTCCGGGTCTACATTCGGCATTCGGCATTGGAAGGCCATTGGAATTGAGTTTTCCGAGTTGGAGTCCAATTCCAACTTACAATTTTAGTCTGTCTTACTCAATTCTCAATACTCGATACTCAACATATGTATATGTATGTATGTACATATGTATTTATCCATTATTCGCGTCATTGATTGTTCCATTTCCTTGTACGTAGTTAATATTCTATTGTACAAATGTATTGACTCGATGTGGATGTCTCCCTATATTTTACCTATAGATTTTTTGAATTCAGTTCAAGGCAGTTATAGACACAGCTAATATGTCGCATGGAGAATGGACTAAATTACTTGTAGAAAGTGGAGAGTGTCAATTAATAGTGACTCAGTTATTTCAGCTAGTCCAGTAGAACAACGCGCAGAGTTTCAGTCCTGACGTACCCCAACGTACTAAATACTCGATACTCAATACTCAATAGTCCGCACTGAATTCAACTGACAGTATATCTTATGAAATGCGGTTAACGTCCGAAGGTTAATGTGTATACAGAATACAGTACATTGCCTAGTGCTACGTTGCATTTTCATATTCCACACCGTATAACGTATATGTTTATTGCATAATAAATAATAACTATTATAAATACATTCAATAGGAATGATGAGGACAAAATGATGACATGACGATTTTCATAATGTCATGAAATTTTTATTCTTTTATCTATTATCTATTATGGTTCCGCATGATTAACAAAATAGTTATTTTGACTTATTTTGACATATGTCAAGTTTTCTCTCTTTCATGTTTCTCTTTTTTCGTATGAGTTATGCCTTCCGCTATTAAAAAAAATTCTAGAGTCATTCTCTAATGAATGAATGAAACATGTAAATTTAAAACTAAATAAAACCTTTGTTTTTGTTTCCTTTCCCCCCAGAGGTCACAGTAATGTGGCAGTAATAAAAGATACGCTACATATACGCTATATAATATAAAATTATGATTTGCTCATCCAAACTTTCCCCAGTTCAGTTTCTCTAGTAGAGGACAGTATGAGAAATCAAAAACGGAAATGTACTGAACATTGTATCATGTTTCAGGTTGTTATATTCTTAATCTTGAGGATAACTTGTATCCAGAAACTGAACACTGAAAACTGAAGACACGTATTCAATTCCATTATGCTAGTACCTAGTACCTAAATATTTGTCTAATCAAAACTGGCACTCATAATTATTAGGTAGACAATTCAGAATTAATTGTTCAGGTTGTTATGAGTAGTTGTTGTACAACCACAAAATTTACTCTGTTTGAATTTTCAATGAACTACAAACTATGTACAAACTATACAAAATTATAAAGTTTAAACTTGAGTTTAACATTTAAAATTTAATTTGTAATTTGGTGTGACAAGTCCCTGACAAATTGTAATTCAATAACTATACAATAACAAATATCTAAAGAGTCAAGAGACATAATTATCCTGCATCACAGGTTTGATTTTTGATTTTTGTTAATTATTATTGTGATATCATATTCTATGTATCTGTCATGACCGTGTATTTAGTGCATTAGAGCACATGACGTCTCATTTGCATTTTATTTTTGACAATGACTGTGTTCTCTTAGTCCTAATTATTATATTTGTTTAGATTTGGTTATAAGGTATAAGTACTGAGGACGTGTCTGAGTCTGTGTACAATTCAAAACGTGTACTGTGTAAATTATATAGTATATGTATAGGTAGGGTCTTCTTCATGTACTTGCCTGGACTCTTGAGTTTCGAGACCTTAATGCACATATAAATATATATGTAAAACATACATGCTACATGGGATTAGACATTAGACACACCTGAAACATTTAAAAATTAAACATGGTCATCCAACATACAACCATTGTCTATATATACAATCTACAGTGCACAGTGAAAATTACAAATTAACAACAATCACCGTTTGTCAATTATCATCTTTTGCTTGTCCTCCATTCCATACTCCATACACATGCACCGATTATGCTTGCACATTTTTAACCATTTTAGTACTTACATGCAGAACCAGAGTATAAAATATAATTATATGGTGCCAATTTATTCGAGGTAATTTTGTATACTTACATTTATAGCTCAGAGAGATGTGCAAGGTATGTAGACAATGTACAAGTTTTGCAAATATAAAATGCACGAGGAATGAACTGCATGTACATATTATGCACAAACAACTAAATCTTTTACAGTAATAAAATGTATCCAGATATGTAAAGGATGAAGAACAAAAAACAAAAGCCGAAAGGTGTCTTATAAAGTGTAATATTTTAGATTTTAGTAGTCTACAGGTAAAGATGTGTGCGTCTGTAGTCTGTACATAATACATGCACTAAATAAATCAACTAGTATGAAGTATGAGAGATGGACAGAGAAGCGAAAAACTAGTAACCATTCAACATTTAACATACGACAGAATTAACAACTGGGCCATTAAAATTATATGTTACACATTGTATATCTAAATTGTACGTTAATGATATCAGATTTAATAACAATTTTGATAAATCAATGAACTACACTACCTACCTATTCAAAACAAAATGATTCTATATAATATTATACATTATACATTATACAGTCTTTAGGTACTTTTACGTTCAGTGTTCAATGTTTTCAATCTCATTCACAGTTCTTGCCTTGTCTTCATTGTAGGAGTTCTTATAATGTACAACTAGCAATTAATCCGCAGACAGTAGTAGCTCTTTTACTATATACTTGAAAAGTAGCTTCTTCTTAATTTGCCCATCATTTTGATTCTTGATGAACCACTGTCAATCCAATATGAATAAGAAAAAATTATATACATTATGCATATATATATGTTTCATTGCTGCATGCGAAAAGCGAAAACATTCCGATTAAAATACTGGAATAATTATTATTCATCTATGTAAGTATTTTGCATTTCATGTTTCATATTTTATATAGACAACAAGTCCTATGTTGTCCAGTTTTTATATAAATAACACATACTAGTTAGGTGTATCAATTTTTTCTATTCAATCTATTTATTTTTGTACAGATTTTTTAAACTGCTTTCACTCCGACTCTGAAATGCGAAACTTTATCTTTTGAAGAATTTCAAAGGGTAAGCAAAACTTATTTAAAACAGTTAAAACTTTAAACACTAAACACCTTTTGTACCTGATGTTTTAGCATAGTTTTATTGAGAAATATTACAAGTTACTTACATGAAACAACTCGTGTTGCTTGTCGAGAAATTTATTGCAGAGGAAAACTTTGAAAGTGATTAGATGAAGAGTGGACTAAACTTGAAATCCTAGCATTTGCATTTACCTATACATAATATGATATGTAAGTATTTCAAATTGTTTACAAAAATTAATGAGTATGCCTGGCCAAAGTTATTTTCCAACCAAATACCAATTTGCTTGGTCATGAAGAGGAATCAAGAACTGCACATTGCACGCTGTGAGTGTACAGTATATAGTGTATATAAATTGCGTATATGTAGTATGTAGTTAGTAAATGCATGTACAATGTACAATGTACATGTTTAGTATATTATGTGTTATTTAAAATTTCACATCAGCTAGTATCTTCACCATCTCTTCTAACTTCTAATCATAAGTTGAACAAAACTGGTAATGAGACGGGAATGATTATTTGTGTATGATTAAGTAAGTGCACGTAGCAGTAAATTTAGTGTAAAAGGTAAAAGGATGCAAATAGATATGTTCAGTGTTCAGTACTTACTGCGAAGTTCATTTAAGTCTGCAATAATGTGTGTATTACTTTGTGTACATCCAGTTTTAATTACCTGCCCCATGTTGCTGCAACATTTTGTTTGTAAATGGTGTGTTTTCTTGTTAGACATTCTATACTCTGTACTTGATATGTACTTATTGTTCCTACTCTTTGTACCATAAAACTTGTATTCTATTTCTTACATTTTCTGTCCTGTTCTGGGTTCTGGGCTGGTTGTCGTGGTGTGGGACGAATTAAGATTCTGTGTCTTTTCTCCTTTGCTTTTTCTCACTTTACTTGCTTTATACTTCATACCTTATTGTGTTCCACACAAAGAAGGGTTTGTATGACACGGTGAAGCTCTCTTTTTTTTCTCTTGTCATTACTCCATTTAGACTTTAGTCTTTAATAAAGATTCTTTATCAAGTACCAGGATTACTTTTGAAATTTAATAGCTATTCATTGCACGCTTCATTAAAATTTCTACATGCATCTTTTTATTATCATATTATGCTCTTAGATCTCTAGACACTGTAAGCGCCTGGTTAAATACTCGTCACTGGTAACATATGAAAATTTAAAGGAAATACCATGGAATAATCATTCTTTTTCTTTTGGCTCGGAACAACAGGGAATTATTCTCAAAGAGGTCTTAAACATGGTTGTATTTTATTTTTGTTTTTGGAAATTACTATTAAGCTCCCAATAACTACAGAGTACAGATGGCATCATAATCTTTGAATTACCTTGCCCTTCTATAATTGTAAGTAAAATTGACTTCACAAAGTCACAATCCACAATCCATAACGTGTGGATTTAACTTATTTGCATTATAGGACATTATAAAGCTGTCTATTTCTATCACAAGTATAGTTGTAATAACATAATCATGAAAATCAGTTTATAGTGTTATTTAGATTTTAGAAGTATAGAGATTGAAGTTTGGAGAAGTGCTTTTAAAATCATGTTCAAGTTAATATAGAAATTGAGTCTAGATGAGATAGGATGATGATGAGATGTGTGTGTGGAGAAAAATAATGTAGGAATAATCATGAGATGATAGTGACCATGTTTTGTCTCTTATTATTTTTTTGTCTTAACTCTTGACTCATCTTGTGTCATTAAGACTTGCCATTTAGGTTCATATGGATATGTATAAAAATGTACTGTATGAAGTGCAATTGAGACAGGTGTCCAAGATAATAGAGACAGACAAGATGAGACACAGACCATTGTTAGAATAAACTGCCCACATATTCAGGGCAAGTCATCGTCATCACTTCATTTGATCCTCGTTATATTACATACTATTTACTTGATATTGTGTCCTTGTTGGAAAAAAACATACATAATAGTACATTATAATATGTATTTTGTACATGCAGTATTTCTACATATGTATTTAAATACATTAAGTTTACAATAACAATAAAAAAAATTATTTTCATGTAGAATGTACATATATACTGCACGCATTGCATGTAAAATGTAGATTGTTCTATATGCTTATTTAAAGCTTATATATACAGCCTTGGTTTTCCTACTAATCTTTTTTAGTACATAGAACATAATAATATAATATAATGTACATGATCTCAGTTAGTATCAAAAGTGTTTGACACAAACGTCATAACCACAATGCTAAGGATTCCAACTTTAGGGAATAGCAATGAAAAAAATTTGCATGTGTACATATTATATGCTTACCATGCTTTAGTTTTCAGTTCATCAATGTGTATACTTGAAAATTTTCATGACACCTTTCATTCAAAGAACCGTCTGAAATGGACAACTCTAAAATCCACAATGTGTAACTACACCCTTATAAATAATATCAGTAAGATACATAATATTATGAATCATTTCTTTTCTCTCTCTACTTTTCTTTCTTTGACTTTTACACAAAGAATATCATATGTACTTGTCTTGATTTGTAAAGTAAATAGATATTTACCTATTATAAATGACGAAGAGGCGTAAGAACATGACAGCATTTTCTGAAAATCATTTATTTATGATATTACTTACTACTTATTTAAATACTCTCTGTACTCTTTTCTCTGAATGCTCTTTCCTATAGTTAAACAATGTACGCTGTACATTTATAAGTTTGAGTCTATAAGTATAAATGTAAACTGTATACCCAAAAAATTGATAATGGCGAAGGACTCTCTACTAAAACTTAAACTCACCATAATATACCGTACTTATAGTACTTACCATAACTGACCAAAGTCAAACTAATGCAATGCGATACATATTACATGTAATCTATTCCATAAATTCATTGTATTCTATCAGTTCTATTGCATTTCGTTTCAACTCTACCCGGACAAACCAGAATTTCAACTATAATGTCCGCCTCCATTCGTTTTTGTCTCAAGTACATAATAATATGCAATCTAACCAAAGTTTTTACAGTACCTAATATGTTTACGACTCATTCTTTTTAATACATACTATATTCACGTTCCTAGTTTGTTCAACTGACAAAAGTTTAGTTATTAGAGCTACAGATCTCAAAAAAAACATTTTTTTTTTTGCTTCTTATAGTTTTTAAAATAATGATAATAATAAGTCTTTTACTTCTCTTTTTACATAAATACTTGTAATAAAATGACACATGTCACCACTATACAAAATATAAGATGGTATTTATAGTTTTCTATGAAAAACACTGTGACATGTGCTATATAAAACGACGTGAGCTATTTTGAAACTTGTCAGCTACACAAAGGTCATCAAATTTCAAGTTTTATGAAAACGAGGGTTTCCTGATGGGTTCTATATAACCTGTAAGATGAGATGCAAAAAATTAAATTTGAGAAAGATATAATAATAATATAGTCAATACGGTAAAAATCCATCTGAAATCACCGAAAAGTATATTGTAAGGCATAATTGACTCAAGTGATACTATGTTGTGCTATTATCTATTACAATTAGATGCCTGTCAACCTTAATTTTCTACAAACTATCGCCTCCATTCTCCATATGATACAGTTTTCGTAGAAAAATATACAAGTTTCGGTAAAACTTTCATGTCCTAACCATGTTACACTTGGAACCTCATTTTTTAACTAAACTAGACCAATTTTTATCATCTAGTTTTTCCTTCTACACGTCTAGTCTAATTTGTATCACAGTACATTACATTATGCACTTTTAGTCAAACCACAAGAAGAAGTACAAACGATTACAACTGCCACTATAAGTTTGGAGAGTTCGCTATCACAGAAAGATAGATTGGTCTGCTTTACTTTTTGTATACTGACTGTCTGGAGCCAAAAAAAAGCCACTCTTCCTAATGGTTTTCCTATTATTTATTTAGTACTACGATCTCAATATACTGCACAGTCATTCGGTCGCTCTTTCTAGCCAGTTCCGTTCCTTCTCTCCCTCTCTCCGGGAAGTGTATGAAAGTTATGTTGCAGCTACGCATTATATATTATGTACATATATGTAATTTTCCCCAATGCAATTTATTTTTTTTCTTCTTCTTCCAATGTCAAATAAAACCACGAAACCCAACATTACAGAAAAAAAGACAACACAGTGCAATGAAAAAAGAACTAGATCCTATCGAGAATTGTTTTTTTTTTGTTATTTGTCTACAATGATATTATGTGAAACAAGAAAAACTTTAC
>JAQGBI010000040.1:0-42003 GCA_034698325.1 Sminthurinus elegans | reverse complement strand
GGGTTTATGTCATGACGGCATAAATGACTGACATGCCATTTATGCCAGTGCTGGTTAATACCAGCTCCTATCATTGACTGTATACTGTATATGTGTGTACAAGTAGTATCGGCTTTTTCCTCACTCCCACAAAAAAGAAAGAAAGAAAGAAAAAAGCAAAATCAGCAAGGTTTCTTTTGTGTGTAGGATTTGAGAGTAGAGCCATGCTTTTTTCTTTTTCAGTACAGTTTTCAATTTTCAGGCTTTTTTTACTTTATACTCCTAGATTTACTTAGACTTGGAATGTTCAATGTTCAATGCTCAATACTCAATTTTCAATAGTTTCAAGTTGAAGTTGCTAACTTGAATCATATGGAGATTTCCTCTTCTTTTTTTCTCTGTAAAAGAGGCACATTGAGAATCAGAGAGCAAACAAAGATGAGTAGAACACACTTGGCTTTGCTTTGCTTGGCTTCGCGGGTTTTGTAAAACAAGAGTGACAATGAGAGAAAGTGTGTCCAAGTGTATTCCCCCGCTTTGTATTGTACTTTGTACTTTGTATTAAACTACACGAAATGTGGAGTACTCAAAGCTGAAAGCAGGAGTGGAAAGAAAAGAAAAGACACATGTAGGGAAGCGGCAGGAACAAAACTGAGAACTGAGAGCTGAGAACTTGTGAGAAAGGTTGAAGCATGGAAATATGTGAATCAACTCCGTTTTCTGCGCAAGTTGCGCCGAGCTCCATCAAGCCAAGAGAAAATACATCACTCTTTTCAGCTCATAGGAAAGAGAGCAAGTTGGAACAACATTAACTGCCGCTTTCCATGCCAGGCGTCAGGCTCTTCCTCTCCTCTTTATTTTTTTCCTCTCTCGTCTCTTTTCACTCTCACTCATTTTCATTTACATTTGCATTTGAATCTCCCTGATTTCATAAACTTCTTTACTTAAAAGGTAAATCTACCCTCATTTTTCAACGCATTACATGTTAAATATTTACGGTTGTCATTTTCTGCTTTTTCTGAATATAACAGAAAATATCACAGACAATAATAGATAAAAGATACACATTTAATTGCAACTTTTCTCCTAGATTCTATCAGGATTTTCGATTATCCATGCTTATTATTTCTACTAAAAAATAGGAAGTAAATTTAGTTTAATAATAATAAAATTCAAAGATTGAGTTACCTTTACTTTTGAGCATTTGAATATTTGAATGATCTTTAAAAAATCTTAAAAAGGCGGGAAATACATAAAAACAAAAGTAATAAATAAAAGATAAAAAATTAGAATGGTGTAAATTAGATTTCTTGAGGCTAGTAGATTTGGAGATAAACTGAGATTGAGATTGACTTTTTGTGGAGAATAAATAGGAAAAATCAGAAATTGGTCTTACGTCATTGGAATCGGCATTGGCATTGGCCGATGGAACGAAACAATCCAATCCAAAGAAGAAGAAGAGAAGGAGCTATTAGTCAACATACAACATTCAGAGCTCTAGTATAAAGTATAAAGTATATGAAATATGTGGATATATCCCCATTTATGTGCATTTCGTCAATCTCGGAAACTAGTATAGTTTAGTAAATGACAGGCTGATGGAACTATAATGAATCATCGGAACTGTACTTGTTTCCTCCTGCAACCAACATCCAGCAGTCCACAATCCTCCATCCTCGATTCGGGATGCTGAATGTTGAATGCTGTCGACTGGGCTTTGCTAAATTATGACTTGGAAGTAGAAATTTGTGGGTTTGGTTGCAAAAACGAGGGGACCCACAAACACAGACAGTCTTATAGCTACAAAAATGTACAAATATAACTACGGCTATGCCTGTGACTACAGAAGAGAGAAAAGAGAAACTGTACCATTATACAGAAGCTTTCTTCCAGCCTCCAACTTATACATTACATATGTGTCTTTAAGTATACATTAGTAGAATGTGGGATGTGGAATGTAGAATGGAGATATGTACAGAGTGTGGAGGATGGAGTATGGATTGTGGGCAACATTTGCCATCCTCTTCTTCTTCTCTTTCTCTCACATCCTCCGTTTTCTTTCTCCTCCGTCTTCTCAACTTTCCTACTTTATTTTCAACTTGAACATTTTACATGCGAAACTTTGACTTTATGTGGACAAGTTGGCCTTGGATCTTTTACGCTCATAATTTATCGGTGAAAATTTTCTTTCTCCTATTTTCTCCTCGCTCTCTTTTTCTCCTTTTCTCTCTCTCTTTTGAAACTAGCCAACCAAGTGGAGCACCACAACTACACACATTCATACATACCATACACCATGCACCATACACGACAGCAATGCTCCTGGAAACTAGAAACTGAAAACTCCCTCGTCTCAACTCTCAACACTGAACACTGATGTCTTTATTTTCCTCCCCAAAAAATTCATTCTCGTCATCATTCTTTTCTTCTTCCGTCCATTTTACCCTTCTTTTTAACCACAAAAAATCACATGCATGTATTTTTGATTTCTTGAGCTTTGAGCTTTGAGCTTCAGAGTGAAATGAGTTTTATTCATTTGTATGAAAAAATCCTGAATCTTTCTTCATAAAATGATTCTCCCATTTTAAATTATTCTAGATCTTAAAGTTTTGACAGGATAAAATTCTAAATCCATTTGCCCAGTCGTCCAGTCAAAACAAACAATAAATAAGTGTTAAGCTTGTAAATTTAAAGCTTTTCTACATTCTACAATTTTACATCTAATTTGTTCCGTTCAATAACAAGAAATAGAAAAGTGAAAGTGTCATAAAAACCCGTTCTTCCATTTTCGCTTCTTTTAAAAACCTGTACCGACGAATCGTCCATGTCAAATTATGCTACATCTATTTAGCACTTACTAGGAAATAGGAAATGGGTCAAACGAGGAAAATGAGGAATTGGTGATAAAAAAACAGTGGGAATCGGACACACACATTTTGTACAAGACAAATGCACGCGGGGATCATTTCAACTAATTTAATTAAGTCTGAGGCAAGTTGTAAGTTGTAAGAAGTAAGAAAGTGGATGACAGGACAGGACACGAGACAGGAGTGACACAGAAAAGACAGGACAAGACACGACGAGACATGACAAGGTGAAGAGTAAAATAAGACAAGAAGTGGAGGACGAGGAGTAAAAGCTGTGAAAGTACATTTGATATGCTTGGTTATCTTGTGCATATCTCTGTTTGTCTCTGTTGTCTCGAGTCTGGGCTCTGGCTTTTGCAAGTATCTTTCCATCTGTCGTTTGGTCTATCCATCTATCTATCCATCTATCTGTATTTGCATGCTAAGGAAATGCTAAGAAAGACAGGAATGTGATGAGCATCAAATAGAATACGAATGAGCAGTGTATATAATACATAATATACGTCCTCTCTTCCTATTTGTATTTCTATTGCTATGAATACGACTATGAGAATGGACTTTGAATGAGAAAGCTGGAGACTAGAGACTAGATACTGGAAAGCTGGAGACTGGAGTGGATAGTGTACACTGAGCAGAGGAGCGTGTATTTTTGTATGAGTTTTGGAGTAGAGGATTTTATGGCAGCTGTAAAACTTGTGTAAAACCTAATAGGACAGGATCTATAAAATGGAGAAAGAATGAAAGAAAGAATCAAGATGACAAAAGGAGGAGATACGGTTTACGGTTTAAGGTTTACGCTTCTCTGTCTGTCTTTTGGTGTTCCGTGTTTGATATTTGCTGTTTGCTATTTCCCTATGTGTCGCTCCTCTTTTAAACCAAACCAAACCAAAGGAAACCCAAAGTCATTTCATTCTATTTTCTATTATATTGTACATCATTTCTTCTCAGTCTTCTTCTTCTTCTTTTTGTCTCTTGTCTTGTATTTCATATTGTGGTGAGGAGTGAGTCCCGGAAGATAAATGAATAGGATGGGAGTGATTGCATAGAAAATGTGAATGAAATGAAAGGAATCAAGGAGGAAAATGGCTCTCTTTCCCTCAATGACCACAGGATTGTCCTTTTCCCTTTCCTTGTCATATATCCCAAGGGCATTGTCAATTTTCAAACCAAACCAAGTCAAACTAAGCCGTCTTTTTTCCTTTCTCTTTTCTCTGTCCCCATGACGTCGTCATCATTGACTTGCTCCACCGTATTCTCAATCCTCAAAACTCAAAACGTCTTAGTTTTGGATTCTAGATTCTAGACTTTAGGTGCTCCTTCATTTTCAATCTCGCTCCCAGTCTCAGTCTCATTTATCCTCGAAAGATTTGGAAAATCTGAAATCTAATGAAGAGACGTAACCCTATATTTTATATCTGTAAGTTGTACATTGTACATTCTACACCCTTCAATTTCATATCATGTCCTATCAACTGTCTAAATCTCTCAGACTAAAGGAAAACAAGAGCAAGAGCAAGAGCAAAGAAAATGAAAAGGAAAGCAGAGTGACCAAAACCAGAAGCAAAACCAGAAGCAGAACGAAAACGAGAACGATTTGTATACGTACACTTTTGTCCGTTCATTTCATTGGACTTGACTTGACGGTGTGTGTCGGTTTTATCGTGGAATCGGAAAATCTCAGTGTATGTGCGTGTCTGGTATCTTCTATCTTCTATCATCACCCACCACGTGGCCTACTTTATCTTGCCAGCCCTTTCGTGTTTTTATACTCATATACCTATAGATGTTAGGTGTATGATACATCTACTATCTTCTTTAAAGAATCCTCATGTAAATACAGTTAGACAAAATCTACATTCTACAATCTAAATTCTACACTGTGCACTGTGCATGTAGGATGAAAAAGAGGGAGGGAGCATCACGAAATTTGCAAGACAAGATGTTTCCGTGGTTTGGTTTTCTCTCTTCCCTTTCTTCATCTTTATTTCCCTCTGTTTTCAGTTTCAGTTTGGAGTTTGGAGTTTTCAGCACTCGGCTCAATCTGGAATCATCTATTTCTGTCCAAGAATCTTCTTCATTCAACTAGAAATATCAACCTTCTATTCAAACTCCATCCATCTGTTTCTCAACTCTAGATTCTAGATTCTAGATTTTGGATTCCAAATTCTGGGGTTCTCTTCCTTTAGCTCGTCTTGAATCTTGAATCTCAAAACTTGAATCTTAAATCTCCAGTCTTGAGACTTGAGTCTCGAGTCTCTTTAGTCTTTTAAGTCCTCCGTGTTCTCAAATGTACATAATATTATGTACATAAGTATTTTTGTGATGATATAAGGATTGACATATCCTGCTCCTCAATCTACATGCTTTATTCTGGATTCAATATACTTTCTACTTTATAGAATCTAGAATTTAGACCTTTTTCCTCATACCTTTATTTTACATCCCTTTGTTTTATGTTGACTGTACAAAGTGTGCGAAGCGAAAAGGGAAAGGAAATGAAAGGTCCAGCGAAACAGACCTTGGACCAAAAGACTTGTCTTTACCCTTTTCTCTTTTCTAGTCTATCCGAATGAAAATCTGAATTGGAATCCAAGTACAAAGTCAAAGCCAACGTCAAAAGTCAAAGTGTCTTTGGACTTTGTGAGTCCCTTTTGTATGGCTATTGCAAGGCGAAAAAGTCAAAATCAAAATCAAAGTCAAAGGCAGAGTCAGCTCATTTTATCTTTTGATAAAATAAAACCATGTTCAATGTAGAATGTAAAAAGTACAAAGTTCATTGTATATATGTATTTCGTATAGAGTAGAAACCGAAGACCTTGTTCTCTCTTTTTCATATGTATATTTGCGATAGTAGGGAAAAGCAGGGCAGTGGGCGGATGTTTTTTTAGGGCAAGAAAAAAAATTGTGGTAAACTTGTTTTCAATACAAGTTGAAAAGATAGAGAATTTTATTCAATGAATGGCATAAATTGTAAATTGTAAAGTCACGGGGAAACTAATTGGATTTTCTTTCTACCGTCGTTTGACTTTGGACTTATGACTTTTGACTAGACTTATTTGTTTTTTACAGCGGAGAATGTTATCAAGAGAATGTGATTATAATTGTGTTTTTTTAATCTTTCTCCAATTACCCTTGCAGAAGAATTCTTAAGAATACTCCTTCTATTTCATTCCATTGACAGTTGTATGTTGTATTTTGTTTGTCATTCCGTTGTTTCTTGTCATTTTGTGACTGTAGTTTTAAAACTTTCAACTGTCATCAAAAATTGTTTCCACAAACGGTAAAAGATTCTGGTATTAAAATTAATGGAAGTGGTGAAGGAGAGATGATCTAAATGGAGGTGTTCAAAAATTACGTGGAGCTTTCTCCAAAAAAATAAGGATTGGGAATGGAGACATTAAGGTGTTTCTTGCACCTGTGGTCTGTGGTTTTTCAAAAGTGTGGAAAGGATCAGCATAAACGTTGAGCCTTGAGTCTTGAGCCGTACATAGTTTCAAATATTCCCGTTATGACCCATAAAAATTCAAGTAGTTATTCTAGTGGGTGAAATGCTAAGTATTTTATGCATGTACTACTACTTCCATGTAAAAGTATGAGCAAAGGTGATACAATGTTCTCACTTTGTTTTCTCTTTAGTACATTTTTTATTTCCTCAGCTCTTACAACTTTCACCTTTACAAAATTCTCAAAACTTGAGACTCAACACTCGAGAATCGAGACGTTCTTTTCTCAATTTGTTTCAAAATACATGATATTTTATACTTGCCACGTAAAAAGTAAATATAGTAACAAAAATTGTAAAAGCATGACAATCATGTGGTTTGTTCCAAGAAAATACCTTTTTTATTAACTCGGTGGTCTGTGGTCGGTGCACACGGTGAAATGACAAACTAATATTAATAGTCAATGGTATTTGGTCATCATTCATTTTTTTTTACCTAAGAATTTTCTCATATATTTGAATGGACGTTTAATTATTGGACTCGCTGCAGGAGGTCCATATTTTTAGAAATCTAATTAAATAAACATAGACTATTGGTTGTTGGGTAAAAGAAAAAGTACTTTCATATTTTTGTCAACTACTTGTCAAAATCTAAATCCAACATCTCATACAAATTGTAAAATATTGTGGGAGTTGAAGGGAATAAATAATAGAAATAGAAAGAAAGAAAGCTAGACAAATAACAACAATAACAATAACAACATGGAGAATGTAGAATGGAGATTGACCACAAAGAAATACTGTGGAATTGTAGACTGAAGGGTCTAGTGAGTAAAGAATAGAGAGGTTGAATGCAAATGTAAGGTCGGACAGGAATTTATTGTGAGAACCCAGTTGAATTGAGAAGAGTTGAGCTGAGCTAGTTAACTTGGACTTGGAGCATGTTCCTCTTGAACAAACCCTTCTGTTTTCTTAAGAAAAGAGTCTTACGCACTACAAGTACAAATTGTATCTACAAAAGACTTGTTCTCTCTTGTGTTTTTGTTTCTACTTTTTAGTTTCTTGTATCTATATTATATAGTTTGTAGCAGTGTCTAGTAGTTGAATAAGGATACTCTTTAAAAGTTGAATTTGAATCTGAAATGAGAAGACACACAACTGCATAATAAAACAACACAAAACACAACGGTAGCGGAAATGGAAATACCTTTACATTTTACACATCTATAGAGAGAAAAAGTAAGGCTAACCCTCCGAGCCTGAATTATGACTTTCATTATAGTCTGTGGCTTCATTATAAACTATGTAAACAATAGTACAAAATGTTCTTCATATAGATGCACAAAGAGTGCTTTTGTCGAGATACGAGCCAACCTTGAGGATTGCACAGGGTAAAATTTGTATTCTTTCAAATCTACTCTAGATTTTAACTGGTTTGGTTTGGTTGGGTTTGGTTTTCCGTTTAAATTTCCACTTTCCTTTTCTCCATGGACTTGCGGAGTAACTAAACAATAGTGTAAAGTCTAAAGCAAAACAAATGGGAATGAAACAAATTCTCCTTTTCCTTTGGTTTTTGGTCATATTTATCTGCTATTCTTAGCTCTGAATTCTTTGTGCTCAATCTGCACGTTGTTCAAAATTTGTAGGGACACCAAATAATATTAAAAATGTATAATTGAAAAGGTAGATTCAAATTTCAAATACAATACAAAGCCAATCAAAGAAACAAAATGCTTCTCAACGATACATTATTTATCATGCATTTTGTATTTTATTGCTGTTTCTGACTTTCTCAAAAAAAAATATTTTTAAATAAATTTAAAAAGATGACAAGGAATTATTTTTTGGAATTAGATTGTTGTGGTTCTAATTTTCTACTAATTTTCAAGCGCAAATGAATAACGATGGAAAATATCGTAACTTGATTTTTTTGTTCAGGTTTGAGGTCAACAGTCAATGTAAAACAGTGTATTTTCAAGTGCTTTTTCTACAATAATTTACATGTGAGAAAATGTCTGCATAATAAAAAAAAGTAAAAATATTTTGCTTCTATGACCAGTTTTAGTTCTCATTCGCTCTCCTTTCTCCTTTCTCATAAGTTGGCCGTTAATAGTTAATAGTTAATACACACCTCATATAATTCAATAGAGTTCAGAGACCCGAGAGCCAGCCCGGAAACTTTTTATGAGTGTACAATGTATTTTCTACTTTGTATTTTGTACATGAGTAGAGCCATTCAAAATACCAAATACAAAATATATAATATACAGAATCGGTCGATACGATACACGATTTGAGAATGTGGAATTTAGAACTCGAAGAAAAATCAAACTCAAAAGGTCGAAAAGTCGGTTGTCGGTATTCGTTATTTGGTATTCTTGTTTTCCTATACTCCCCGTTAATGTTAATGTTTTTCGCACCTTGAAATGGCGAATAACAACAAGAAAAGGAAAAAGGAAGCAGAGACCGAGACCGAAACAGAAAAAGAAACAGGAGCAAAACTAAAAGAAAGTGAGTGAGTGAATGAAGGAGCGAGAAAAAACCTATAAATATCAAGTAAATAAATCTTTATCGTTGTGGAAGCAAAAATATTTGGTGACTACTCAAACCTCTGCTCAATGTTCCACGTTGTACCAATACATACATGTATGTAGAATGTAGAGGCATTTTAAGTGTTCCTCCAAACGCCAAACTCAAAGCTCAAAGTCAATTTGGAATTAGGAATGCATGAATATATTCATGCATGTTTTACATTCTACATTCATTTGTATGTACTTTCTCTGGTTTGGTTTGGTTTATTTTCTTCGTTTCTAGAGAAAATAAACAAGGAACAAGTCTTCTTTCAACGAATCAACTAACTGTCAGCAATTTTCGGATAAGCAGAAAACGAACACGAATAGGAATATGAATACGAGTGAAGAATCAAGGGACTGCGTTTGTACAACTCATGTCTTGTTTCTCTCTCTCACTCGCTCTCAGAACTTCAAACGTTTGTAAAAATGATGCATGAAGTACGGAAAATATGAAGGTAGATTCCAAATTTACTTTACAGCTTTACACACTACACATGAAAATACCAAAACCAACAACAAGACGGTATTTGCTATGATCAAGTTTTAAAGCTTGATTTTTTGAATCTTGACCCAACTAAAGTTTTCTTCCGCTCTGTTATTAAGACAGTAAAGAAAACACTACTTAAAATGACTTTTTTTAAGTAAAAAAAGTACAGTGCGAGCAAAATCTATCATGCATTACGCATAAATATTCTGTATTCTGCAACTGCAATCGCAATCGGATCAGCGGAGCTTTTGACACTACCTCAAAATTCAGAATCAGAATACACATGTGCAGGCAGTGTGTACACTAGTAAATTAATGCCAGAACGTTAATCATTTGCTCTACAAAATAAAATCATATGCTCTAGAAATAAAAAGTGCATGTGGCGCAATAGCTAGGAAAATATAAAATGTCATGTCGTGCTCAATACTCAATATTCATTTTTTGGTGCAAAAATTCCTTTCCAAAATCAAGAGTGGGTAAAACATCTGCCGAGTGAGAGAAAATGAGGAATTTTGAATACACATTATGACATCTTAAACGTACATACATAATACAAATACATGCAGGGTTGTAAATCTTAATGACTATTGGTATTGCATCCATGCTGCAAAAACACAGGCTTATCCTCACTTGCATGAAATAAATATTACACATACAAACTATGCATAGATTATTATAGACTGTAAGCACAGAAAATAATCATTTGTACATTAATGTCACTTATAATTGCACCACTCGATCACTCTCTCTCTCCTTCTCTCTCCGGTGTATAAAATAAAAAGAAGAAAGTAGGAATGACGAATAATATAATATTTTATACTACTCTGTGACAAATGACAAAATATTTATTTCTTCTTTCATTAGTCACTCTCAGGTTGAACATGGAATGAAATTATTATTATTATGACCATGTACAGAGTACAGAACAGAGTGCCACCGCGAAGCGGTATTTCCATACTCCATGCTCAATACAGTGTACATTGGATTGTACATACATGTACACTCTTATTTTTACAAAGTGCATGAATATTGAATTAGACGAGACAAGTCGTCATAAAAAGACATGACAACACAATACACTCCAGTAGAATAATAATATAAAGCACGTGATGTGAAAATGAAAATGGAAAGTAGATGAGAGAAAAAAACATTGCTGAATCTACTTTGTACAATATTTCATGCATTAATAAAGCATTGTGGACATGATTACACTCAATATTTTACTACTTTGCTCACTATCCCGAGGTAACCTATAGAGGCAGAGCTAGAGGTAGGTACCGCATAAAAATTCAAGCTTTCTATACATTTTATACATTACTGCTCCATGTACAATGTACAATATAAAGTATGACAGAATGGTCGTGGTTCTTTCGTGGCTTATATGGAGACCGGTATTTTTTTGTACATGTACATGAATATGAATATGACATATCTGCGATTAACTATCAGTGCGAGCTTTCCTTGTACATATTTGTAGTCAGAACTCAACCAATCAACTCTATTCAACTCTCAACAGAGTGACTGTGACTGTGGGATTTGTATGGTCAGAGTTGAGACAAGTTGACGTGTGGCTGTGGTTCATAAAGGTGTACAATGTACAATATAAAGTGTACACCAAGAACAAGAACAAGATCCATTAGTTATACAAATGTGTCACAATGCTCAATGTACAATGTACAAACTCTACTTGGCTTTCTTTTCTATTTTCCTTTTACCATTTTCACTTTGGATATTCCTCATATATTGAGTATTGAGTGTGAGTGTTGTCTTTGAAAAGGTAGGCTCATTTTTAGTTGTACATTGTACATTGTACATGCATTCACATTCTATCTTTGGGACTTTTACGAGCTTTTCCTATTTGGTATTTGATATTTTCTACTTGGCATTTGACTGCTGTATTGTATTTATACTTGTAGTTGTATTGTGCGGCTATTCCGAGTTCCATAAAATGGGCTGTGATGATAGAAATTGGAGTAGTAAAAGTTATAACTCATAAGCATAATATTTTATGTATCTATCCATCATGTGAATGGTGAATGTATAATGGTGAATGGAGAATAGAGTACATGTGGAAAGTCCAACTTATTCTTGGCGTGCATAAATCGATATTCTCTTTTTATGCCTGAGAAGAAAGTACTGTAGTCAAAGTTGAATTCCAAATCCTGTAGTATTTAGTACTGCATACAACATGGTACAGTGGTGTGGTGTAGAGTAGAGCAGTCAGGAGTCGTCAGTTGTCGGCACAAATGCCTTAAGTGGAAAAACACATGCACTAACACGACCAAGTGAGCGCCTACATAGCCCATGTCTAGCACTAGTACGAGAACGAGTACTAGTACAGCAAAACATGTATAATTTATATGCATGCATCCGAGGAATTTACTATCCTATTAAAAATAGAGATTAGAATCTAGAATTGGAAATTGGTCTTGGACCAGACCATGGCAGATGTCAGAGGTCAACCTTTTCAGCATGAAGATAGACAAGGAAAATTAATGGGGAAGGAAAAGGAATGAGAGAGCTTCATTTTATAATTAAACATAGGCCAACTATAACTATAACTATACTGATAAACCTGCATTGACATTTCCATGAAGAATGCTTCTTCAGTGCTCCGTGTACAAAGTGCGGGGTGCTGAATATTAAAACTACTCAGGTTTGACAATTGACGGCGGATGGTAAATGGTTAATGAAACTCATTACATAATCGTTCTCTTTCTCCTTCTATTACATATTTATATCATTTGGGGCATAAACATGGTCAATTTGGTCCTACTCACTACACAAACTGTTTACTACTATTTTTCTTAAGGAAATAAGAATAGCCAATGAGCTACAATTTACAATATTCGATAATTATTTTCATATCTATAATTTTTTACTTGTTCTATAATAAAAAGTTAAAATTTACAACAATTGTAATAAACTATTCTGTCTTATGTATTATAAAATATTATAGGAATTTTCATAATCAGAGCCAGAGCCAGAACCAGAGTCAGGCCAAAAAGTCTAAAGCTAATTTTTTAACACCTCTACCTTGACTACACACCACACACAAACACACACACAAAACAAGACAGGGCAAGTCAAGTCGTTGTGTAAACTTTGTCGGATTTTATACTCATTTAGCCAGTAGCAAAAATAGCAAAAGAACTCTTGAAGCTTGAACTATATACCTGCTCTCTCTCTCTTTCTCTCCCTCTTTCTTCTTTCTTCTTTAGCGAGAAGTAAAAACATGCCTTATATTTTCCATGTATACAAGTATAAGAGCTTTTGCAAACTTTGGTATTGATTATACACTACAGAACTACAGACTACAGATTAGAGAAAGATATGCTTCATACTCTAACAAAAGTGTTGTATGTATGACCACATGTGTTTTTTCCTGTCCTGTCAGTATGCATTAAATAAATGTTTCCTCCTTTTCCCATCCATTCCATTCCCTTCTCTTCCCTCATGTTCTACTGCCCTCCTCAAAAGTTCAATCTAAACAACCCTGATGAAGATAGCGTAGTCTAGCGTAGCCTCTAAACTCTAGATTGTAGACACACACTAAACAGTGTAACATGTACTTACGGAGAAAAGGAAAGAAGACGGAGAACCAGAGCAAGTCCAAGAGTATAAATGCCAAAGCTATTTGTAACCTCCAAATCCATACAAGTTTTAGTTGAATTCCTCATACTTTTCCTCATACTCGCACTCATGCTTTTATTCATAGCCATGTTCCTATCATTCACATATCCGATATTTCTATATCTTTAAAAGAGAGCAAAAGGGAAATTTCCTAATTGTACATCGATAAGTCTGAAAGTCTGAAAGCTAAAAGTCTGAAGTCTAAAAGGAAAATGAAAGATCAGGCTATACCAAACCAAACTAAATCAAATACATGGCCCACGGATGGGAGAATAGAAATATCAATCTAAAGGTATATCCTACATTCATTCACCACGTTCAATGTTTAACGTTCTGCATTTCTTTCTTACTTTTATACATGCTGGCAAAGTGTAGAGAACATGGTTTCATTGTGGATTTTCTCATTTCTCAATCCGCTACAGTCTACAGTTAAAAATCCATATAGATGATCCATTATACATTATACAACCATTTTCATATTGCTTATTAGTAGACCAAACCAAACCAGAGCAGAGCAGAGCCATTCTTTCTCTCTCTCTTGTGTTACTAGATGTGGGATTTGATTTTGTGCCTGGTTGTGCCAAGAGTAAATTCAACATGGATACTTTTCCTATAAGAAATCCATTGTCCCATTATTTCAAAGTTGAAGCTCTTTCTTTATTTCTTTCTTCTACCTCCTGTACTGGATGCAGAATGTAGAACCTACCTCTTTTCTCTCTCTCTTTCTTCTCTCTCTGTTGGCTACATTTCCCTTTATTGATCTTCAAATCATTCCACTTGCTACTTCCATCTTTCATGTTCCATAATGTACAATATAAAATCCACAGTCTACAATGTATGAGCAAGAACAGCCTTTTCCCTTTTCACTTTTCCCAATCGTATAGTCAATAGTCATATTTCACAAATCTTGTGTGTATGCACAATGTTCAATGTACATTTATTTTGTGAATGGTGTGTGGATTTTGGATTGTGCATGATATTTTACACTGACTGAGCAAGACGTTAAAATTTTCATCCGAATGAATCCACAATAGAAATTACTACAGAAATAAAAGCAAAACGATCATCATCATCATCATGACGAACTAGTGTTTTTGTAAATAATTAATCATTTCCTTTATTATTTTTCACCCACAAGTCACTGCAAAACGTATATTATAAATTCAGTCAAAAAGTCAATAGTTTAGAGTTTAGATTGTAGAACAATAAAGAGTAAAAGGAATAAAGTTAAAAAGAATGATGATGATGTTGATGTTGAATGCATCAGTTTGAAATTCAATTGAGGATCTGGAATCTGGATTTGATACACTCCTTTTTGTACGCTTTGTTAAATATTCATGAGTATTAAGTATGATAATAGAGGAAAATAGGATATGCATAAATAATACAGCATACAGGAAAAGAATTGAAGGATTGTTTTCCCAATTTCGGATTTCGGATGTCATGGGAGGAAAAACTAAAGGTCAGAGTCTAGAGTGTACAAATTTGTATATACAAGCTCTTTCAAAGCTCTGTATCTTTTTGAACTGGAATACTTTTTATGAATAAGTATGATGGATTCAGTTGAGAGTATTATCATTATCAGAGCATGGATTTTCTCTTATATTACCTTTTCCCTCTTTTTCTATATGTGGAGCGAGGTTTTTGCCCCGAGCTAAGCAAAAACCAAACCAAAGCAAAAGAATTGAATGTAAAAGTAGAAACAGTATTTGGCAGTAGTTGTTGTTCAGAGTAAAATGTGCAGAGTACAGAGTAGAGTTTAGATTGTACAGTTGTTCGTTTGATTGTGGGAAAGATGGGAAATTGCGATTTCCCCTCTTCCTGCGTTTGACATGACCCGTTCATAACTCACTCGACATGTCATCTATCCGGACGGAAAATATTCTAATTCAAGACAACTCAGGCGTAGACATGTATAAAATATATACAATATGTACAATTCACAATATCAAATATACAAACATGAAAACAACATGGAAATATCACATCACAAGGCTTCAATTGGATTTGTATTTGTATTTTGTATTTCGTACTCGGGGTTTCTACAGTTGTGGATTGTGGACTACAGTTTGAAACTGCTAAAGTTTTTTTCCACTTTTTTCCTTCACTTATGATGGCCACAGTCAAAGACAAATGTGGAGGGTGTAGAAAGAGAGAAAGAGAGAGGGAAATTCCAACGTATGTATAATGTAGAGTGTAGAAAGTAGAATGTAAAGCACGTGAATTCATGGACGGACATTGGACATCCATTCACTTTCTTCCAATTTCCCTCCTCACTCACACTCACACTCACGTTTCAGGATTCCTTTCACAGGACTTCACTCGGATGAAAAACGTTAAACACGAAACAAGAAATATGTGCAGTCAAAAAATGTACATTGTACGTTGTACATGATACATGTGAGCATGAAACTAGTTTTGGCCAACATCTTTCAACATGAAGAGAAAAATGTCCATTACAGATCTTTCCAATTTGTGACAAGGAGTAAAATATGAGAGTTGATGAAATATCTAATCCTTATCCAAAATCCATAGACAAAATAAGTTCAAGGGTAAACATTAAACATGTCAACTCTTTATTCCTCATCCTAAATATCCAAATATCCAAATAACCAAAGTGTTGAGACTTTTAATCATAGTAGACCAAAAACCAAAACATGGGAAGAGTACAAAATAGTTGTGTAGTTTGCCAAATTTTTAAAATCTACAACAAAGTATAGCTTTTATATGCACGAATGCACAAACTAGAAACTCTAATTTTCTGCTACTCCACTCTTTCAAAAGTCAAAGCTCAAAGTTTAAAACTCAAAAACAAAAAGGTTACAACTTTTTGAAAAAAATGAAGCATTATTTTAAATTTTGAGGGGAAATTAGATAAATTTTATTACAAAATTCTCATTGGCCTCATGCGTAAACTGTACAGTAAAAAATGTGCTTTGTGGTGTGCTGTTTGAAGTTTGGAGCTTTCAGGAAGGAAATATACTGTTTTCTACGAGTCTATGACAAAGTAGGATTTAACCGTAAACGTGTTTTAAACGCCGAGCTTTAATATGAGATGGATAGCATGTAGATTGTAGACTGTAGAATGTGGAAGCATATAAAAGAAATAAACACGAGGAGAAGATTCATGGCTTTTCATGTGAAAAGATAGACAGGTCAGAGCAATACAAGAGTTTTTTTACAGCAAGGTTTAGCCCTTAGTTTTTCTCAAACTTTGTGAATACACTAGATATTCTTTTTTAAGGTGCACGTACTTTAGTACTCCACAGTCTGAAACATAGACATAAGCATAAACGTATACATTACACATGCACACAAGGCAAAAATTTCACTTACCTCGCCATCCTCAAAACTTACAGACTTTCTTTCTATGGCTCTCTTTCTTTGGTTCTGGGTGGAGGTGAAACTGAAACAGAAATAAAGTGGAGCTTGAGACTAGAATGCAAGAGAATAGAGCATAGAGAATAGAGACTCTAGACTCACGTGTCCAAAACGAATTTATAATATCTTTTCAAAGTCGTCACACTATAAAAATTCAAGATAAATTGCACTGCTTTCCTGTCAGCCCGAGACTCGAGAAGACAGAGAGAAAAAAGAATGGCAAGAAAAAGAAGTAGAAGGAGAAGAAGAAAACCAAGATGGTTTTCACACACACTCAACTACTTCCACTTCTTGTCTCAACTTTTTCTTTCTTTCTTTCTTTCTTTCTTTTCCACCCTCTTATTTTATTATTATTACTAGATTCTAGAGTCTAGATTCTAGAGCGGAGTAGGAGTATACTATTTTACTATTACATTATATTATATTATATCTCTATTCATAACATAATACAGCCTTAGGTTTTAGGTTTTACATAGTCAAGTAGATACTCTTACAAAAAATGCATGCTCCATACTGTATGAACTATGAACATTCCATACATTGTACAATGGGCAATACAGTACAGAGTACAGGCGATAGGTAAGTGAGAACATATGCAACAAAGTCCGTCCATTCACAGAAAATTTATCTTCTAACAATGTTTTCACCAATTTTTAGACTAAAAGCTGAAGCTCACTGCCTAATTTTGCATGTACAGCCATGACAGTATAATATATTGTGTATCGAGTAAGTTGAGCGTTCAACATTCAACTTTGAAAGTCATGCGGGCTTGAAAATCCAGTACTGGAAAAAAACTTACTTTTTTACTTATTACAATTCCATTTTGGTAAATCTTTAACTGGTTAAAAAGTTAGGCCGTTTGAACATTCAACATCGGTTTTATTACAGCACATATGTAGATCCATTATAAAGCACTCTATGTGAAATTTGAGAATTTGTGCATAAAAAGCAACTACCAACACAAAAGTGCTTAGTCGACAGCCGTAAATTTTAATAAAAGGATTCGATACAAAAAATATTATCTGCATTTTTACAATAACTTTGTGATTTGAGCTTGACCTTTTTGTGATTGTTATCAAAATGTGATTGAAAAATGATATCTTTCTGGTATTTCAAATCCCCATCTGTTTATAAATATTTTATTGAAGAAATGAATCAGAAATAATTTATCACGCTGTGTAAATAGTAAATAGTAAATAGCTTTCATTCACAAATGACAAAATTAAAGATGATTGAGAATCGAGAGATGCATAAATTTTTAATAATACCCAAAATTCTCAGAATGATGAGCAATACCAAAAACCAGTAGCAAAAGCCCAAGAAAAGGGAAGAAACTGCTCTCTCTTTTGTATGCCTACGATAGATAGGTTGTTGTTCAAATTCTTGGTGCTCTTCCTTCTCTATAGCTATAAAAAATTCAGACAATTTGTTTCGTCCTTCAACTCGAAACTCTAAACTCAAACTATTGTAATTTTTGCCCTTATTTTCTTTCTTACTTTTCTCCACCAGCTTCTTCATTCCCATAGACAGACCATGCCATGGAGAAAAGGGAAGAGATATTCAAACTTGTATTTAATAAATAAGGGCAAAATAAGAAAAGGATCGACTTTAAAAAGTGAATTTTTTCCTCCAAAACTTTGCCTATTCCCTATTCTTTGACCGACTGTTTCTCTGTCTGGGTTTGTTTCGGTTTCAGTTTCTTTTCTTTCTATATCCTTTACTCGTACAATGTACATATTGCACATTGCACACCACTTACTTTTGCGTCTTACAATTTATGTGTCTTGTATCTTGTAGCAAACAAAGTTTCCAGCTGAAACACTTGTACTTTTATTTTTAGTTTTACACTCTCTTTATTTATTCATGTGTTTATGCTTCGTGGATGGTTTAGTTTGGTTTAGTTTAGTTTGTACCTTGTTCATCTTCTTCTTTTTCTTTATTGTTGAAAAGAACAAGGTTAATTCATCCACATTCAATTCTACATCTTTGTACATAAGAGAGGAACCAAAACCCTAGAATCTTCAGTCTAGAGTCTAACCAGCCCTGAAACCGCTAAAAAAAGGTGAATGAAGACTGGTGAAAGTAAGGATGGTCAATTTAAATTAGTATTCAAATGAGCAAACTTGTACTTTGTACTTTGTACTTGCTCCTCTCAAAATAACTCTAGAGAAACTAATTGGGCAAGAAAGAATTTACTTGAAGCATTTTACACCTTTTACATTACTTAAATGCATGCATTTATTTATGAAGAGGAAGGTGTAAAAGTGTAAAAGAGGGGAAAACAACAGATAATAAAAAACAAGGACACGGGCTACAAATGATTATAAAAATGCTGGAGCTACACAGAGTTGCAATCAAATACAAATACAAGCACAAGTACAAGTACAGAGTCCAGTTAATAATGATAATAGACCGTGAGGGAAATGTTGTAGTAAATGTTAAACAAGTGGACTGCAGCATGTCACCATTTCATTCCATTCTCATTTTCCTCCAGCCTGTACACAGACACTGCGCACTCACAAAAATACAAATACAAACACAAACGTGTATGTACATTGTACATTGTACATGTGCTAAATGTGCTTTGAAGCTCATGGCTCTTGTATGTATTTTTGTGAACAAAACAGATAAGAGCTAATGCTATGCACACACACTTACACAGGGAAAACTGCATCGACAAAATAAATACTTTCGCAGTGAAAACATCCTGTGCACTGTACACTGTACACTGTAGATTTTGTAGTAGATAGTTAACGCTATACACAGTACAAAGACAACTGTCTTTAAAAAACTTCTTTCCTTTTTCTACTGAGCCGTAGCCGTACCAACAACAACGTTAACTGGATATATGTATAATATAATGCAGAAGCTTTCACGTGTATGAATAGAAATTTGCAGTGTTCCTTTTTCTCTAACAGATAGAAGAAGGAAAGTGGAATATAATGTAATATTATATAATGGGAAGTGGAACGGTTCTGCAATTTTAGTTATGACGGCTCTATTTTTTCTTATAAGCTTAATGCTAGATGCTGTAACTACCAACTACAAAAACCCAAAGAGAACTAGAGAGAGAGAGAGAGGCTCAGGAAGTAAATGCATAAAGATATACATTGTACATACACATAACTAGATATTGTATTGGCAGTAATCATATTTTGCTGAATTGCATAATAAATACCACGGAGCATTTTGTATTTTGTACTGTGTACATTTGTGCAAAGTAGAGACTAGAGACTAGAGACACGGCGGATTCAGCATGTTATAAATGTTGACTTTTTGCATCTCCATTCTCTATCTGTAACATATTTGCTACCTACATATCGTTTGCGTATGTACTACAGGAAAATAATACATGTTTACACTAGAATCTACAGTCTAGATTCTAGATACTAGAGTCAACATGGGCCTGGACTTTGAATCGGAACTAGAATTGGAGCTGGAACTAGAAAGACGGGAAACGGGAAGAGAGGTTATTGGAAAATCCAAGTCAAGTCCAAGTTTCCGTACATTGTGTTCCTTCCACTCCATTCTATTCTATATTCATACACAGAATGTGCAGTGTAGTGTACATGGAAAACCGCTTATATGTACAATCTACAATCCACACTTGTGCTCAATTTTCAGTACACTCATGTACTCTGTTCACTGTTCAATACTGAGGAATATTAGATATTACATATTGGTATTACTGTAGCGCAAGGTGCGCCGTCCTGATCGAATGGACATGGGATCCACGAACATTGTAGCAAAAGCAACCTGTGAGGAGTACACAACACAGTCAAGCTATAGCTACAGACAGTAGTTCTTTTACCTTTATACCTATAAAAAATACTGTGTACACTTTGGAGGAAAAATTGTGTGTATGAACAAAGTTATAATAATGATAATACGGTTTAATAATACTTGAAAGTGTGTAGCTTGTATTAATATAATATAATGTAGCACCATGTTAGATATTGGATGTCTATGTCTGTATCTGTATCTGTGAGTTGGTATGCATTACGTCTATGGTCAAATATCCGTATTGGTATTCTTTGGTCGTCTTCCATGAGTTTTTCTCAAGTTGTAACATAATGCCATGCCATGCCACGGTGGTGAGTTTAGAGTTTCCCATTCCAACATTTCTCCTGTGTAAGCAGGACGGACGCCAATACTCTGAGCCAAACCTGCATGAGCCAATAGCCAATATTCAACTGCTACCACACCAACACTAACACTAATGCCCAAACTACATCGTACATAGGTAAAAAGCCTAGGCAAGGAAGAAAGTAACAGTAGAAAAAAAGTAAAACGAAATGAAATGAAAGCTGTGGGCAGTTTAGAAAGAAGCACCTTCAGTCTCATAACATCATATAACAGAAGAGTAATACTGATGGAAGAAGTAGTTTTTGTAGTAGTAGTGAAGGTAGCGAGGCAAGAAGGAAATACTTGTCATGTATCATGTATTATGAATAGATCGGTCCAGACTAAAGAAATGTTATGTTTACTACTTAGTGAAATGGCATACAACATGGGTACATAAAAAACTACTATTGTACTTAGAGTGAGCTTGTACTTGTTCATTGTTCATCCTTTGCTTCCTACCTGTCTGCACTTTTTAATCATAATTTAGTTACCATTTTTGGTCGAAGCAAGTTCAAGTCATCCTAGAATTATCTTAGACTTGATGACCAATGACCAACAAGCTATGTCCAACAGCCGAAACCGAACCCGAAATCCAAATTTCCTATAGTAGAAATAGTAGAGCTGATGCATTTACCATTACATTAATTCATTATACCGAATAAAGTATTGATGTGGTGCATAATTGATAGAACCAGAGGACAAAGACAACGACAAACACAAAGACAACATGGACGAAAATAAATTACATTAGTACATATATTAGTAGTACAAGTGCTTCTTGACGTTGACATGTACAATGTAGACTCAATAAATACCTAATCACTCCAATGCACAAATGCGTGCAAGCATCAAGCACATATCTAACGAATAGACCACTTTGTAGACTACGGACACTTTGCTCATAAATACACCAAAACACTCTTGTCTCTTCTCCTTTCTCAAACTACAATATAAAATGACGATATTCGTGTAGAAAATTATTCAATACATTCAATGTACATTGCGGGAAAATACTTACAAATTAAGGGCAAGTGTGAAAATATTAAAGCATTTTGCTGAAATTTTGAACAGCGAAGCTGTGGGCGGTAAAACTTGTATATTTTATTGTATTCAAATGCAATTGGCGTTTTTGTTTTGTTTTTAATGCTCAAATTGTAAATGAATTTACGCGGCTGGGGTGATGCAAAAATACTCAACAGTCATTTGAAAGAAAACAGAGGATTAAATTACAAATTTTATATAAAAGTAAATTGTGTCCATAAAAATTAAGGTGCAGATTCAGAATCAGAATTGAGGTTCAGCATTATTCAGAACGTCGATAGAAAAATGTGAATGTTATATGTTAAAATTCTGATCTCTGAATATTGTCTCGCTACATTAATTTAAGATTCGAGTCGTAGTCGGAAGTTTGGAATTCAAAAGGAGTCGTAAGTCGTGAGTAGTATTCCCTGTAGCACATGGAAAGGCACACGTCGGCACAAATTACTATGCAAACATATCCGTTCGATTTAGTCCAAGGATTTTGCATTTGTACTCTCGCATTCCGAGAGTTTCTTCCTTACTCCAAGTCAATTTGGATTCAGGTTCAAATTCAAAGGATTCCAGTTCCAGGTTCCAGGTGGTTGATAACTAAGAGTGATAGTTTGACTCATCGTCTTGAATCTTGCATCTTGAATATTGGGTCTCGAATGATGGAGGGATGTGTGTGAATTGTGTGTGTTTAGCGTTTAGCTCGAGTCTACATTCTACCTTCTACATGTTTACTCATCCTCTTACTACTTACCAAAGTAAACTCAAAGTCCCTTACGGTGGAAATTACAAGTTACAAGCAAATATTAATTAAAAGGTGTCTCCTTTCTCTCTCCCATGTGGAAACATCCATCTATCTATCCATCCACCTACACGGCAGGCAGGCACCAAATCCAAAGGAATCCAAATCCAAGCGAGAAGGAAAGCTAGATCGAGTTGAGCTGACAGCTCATTAACATTCACCTTACTCCTGATTAATCTCCATCTCCATGTTTTCTACGCTCTAGATTCTAGATTCTGGATTCTCTATTTTTTCCTCCACTTTTTAAATTTCTCTTCTAACTTTTGTAGCTCAATTCTACCTTCTACTTTCTGCATTCTGCAAGATGTCTTACGTAATTTCAAAAAATTAAATTATATCAAATAAACAACTTTTACTTTTCTTAATGGGTAGTGATATCAAAAGAGTAGGAAAATGAGAATAAGATGAGAAGAGGGTTAAAGGTTGGAATAAAATGACGTAATAAAAAAAAGAGTGATATATTTATTTTGATTTAAGAGAAAAGTCATGGCAGAGGCTCAACATTCAACACTCAACTCTCAACTCTCAACACACTGATTCCGTATCCTTGAATAAATTTCTAAAACTAAGTAACTAAAAGTGACAGAAATAGGAAATGATGTCAAGAAAGGAGAGGAGAGAGTAATATTGTTGATTGTTGGCAGAGCCACGACTACGACTATGCTATGGCTTGGCTTGGCCTGGTCTGGTCCACGTAATATCTGTAATATTACCTCTTTACTCTTTATATAATGGGAAGGCATTATTATTATACGGGATACGGATTAGGGATTGACTAGGAATAGTAGAAAAAAGAGACTCCAGCAAATCCTGGTCCCAGTTTCAGCTCCAGCTCCAGTTCAAGTTTCAGCATCACCAGCGGCCTCAAAATCAACATCAGCATCAACATCACTTGAACAAGGACAATAAAACCTGGCTACCTGCCAACGACAACTACGAGTAAAAGTACAAGTAGAAGACTAAGGGGATCAAGATGAAGATGAAGATGAGGGTAGGCAAAGAAAAGGAGAGAAACGGAAAATGGATGATTATGGGGAAATTTCTGGTGCTGGTTCTGGTTCTGGTTGAACAGGAAGTCTTGTAAAACTCTTCAGTCTAAACTCTGAAGTCTAGATTCTAAACAAGCTAATTCATATTCCGTAATAACATAATAAGCTACATTTACATCCATATGCCTCATCTTTTTTCATAACACGGTAGAAAATACAAGACGCATAAAATATAAAACATAACAAAATCCCATACCACACACAAACAAACCAAGTAACTAACTAACCTCTCGACACTCTTCTTCATCCAACCCAATCCAATCCATTCCAACCAGCCAACAGATGAACCATTCAAAATTCAATGTATAAAGATAAATCCAACATTCAAACTCAGCCAAATGTGGACGAGCGGCGGAAAACCAAAACAAAACATAACATAACATTACATGCTCGAATTACTCGAACCACAGCAAAACTAAACCAAACCAAACCAAACAGAACCAAAGAAAAGGAAACCAAAAATATCCAATTACGTAAATCGTTAAATTTCCCACAAACATTTGGCAAGGAAGCTCAAATCTCTTGTATAATCTCCGATCCTCACTTTCTCACTCCTTCACTCACCCACAAACACTGGTGAAGAAGGAAGAAGGGAGAAAGTGAAAGGATAAATAAGATGGATACTAGAAACAAAATACATAAACATGTGAATAGAGCCAACAAAAGATACAATTTTATCCAACACAAACATGTAGAATGTGGATTCTGGATTCTAGATTCTGAATTGTATAAAACAGCCAGATAACATTTCATGAAAGAAAGGAGGGAAATCCTTCTTCTTCACACTTTACGCTTTCTCTTCCAAAAGAAAATCATAGATTCGTATTTAAGATTTGAACATGTGCTTCCAAGGATTTTTCCTTCAATTAATAGATATTTTACGATGAATATTCAAATGGCCTTTTCTTGCTCTCGTCTATCGTCCATTGCAGTAAAATTTAATATTCCTTTTCGTGTGGGACGAAGCTCCAATTTCCAGATTCCAGGTTTTCTCCTTTTTATCTGTTCCGTATTCTGTTATTCTGTACCAAACCCTAAAGCATTTACAAGTGCGTACATGAGGATTCTGTAGGAAAAATAAATAGTTTTAAAAGTAACTGAAAAGAAAAAAAAGAGCCAGACTTTTTCAAAAGTGCATCTCATACTTTTTTTCTTTCTTTTTTTTGAACAAAGAGAAGAATAAACTTGTATAAATAATTCATTTGTTGTTGTTCTATGTGTGTGCATTGTGCAATGTACATTGTACAGTTGTGTCGTTCTGTATGAGAAAAATTATTTTGATTGTCTCCGACTCCAACTCAACTTAACTCGGACGCCGTTCCGTCTCTCCGCTTCTTACTTGTGTTTTTACATCCATTTCAAAAGGCTCAAAACTTGTTCCATCCACTTTTCTTCTTGTTGTCCTTTTGTCTGTCTATGGTTTTGGTTCTAGCTTTTGTTCTGATTTTGAGCCTGGCTCTGGCTCTAGCTCTAGGGTTGGAGTGGGATCTGTCTCAATCTCTGCCTCTGTGTGTATTTGTGTACAGTAAAAGCCAGGAATGGTTGATATATGTAGAATTCACAACTAGATCCAAGAATTCCGACCAAACCAAACCAGAACAGAAGAGAGCAAGTTATACACAAGGAATTCTAGCATTCTAGTATTCTAGACAATAATAGATTTCACCATACAATATACACAGAGAGACACGTTGCCCGTTTTCCCCATAATACATAATACGTAATACATAGACAATACACAATACCCAGTGTAAAATCTATACATGAACTCTGTATGGCCCTCGTGCTTCCTCTATTCCATTCCATTCTCTTGTAATACATTTAGAAATCCATTAAATTTAATGAAGACTTGAGTCTCACACCAAATTCCATGGTTAAGTATTCATGGGGATTTTGAAGGGAGTTGGAGTTGGAGTTGGAGCTACAACTCATTTAATGCTTCGGCTTCAACATCAACATCCACATTGACATTCCGCATTACTATTAAATTGAACTGAATACTGAATCTGAATCTGAATCTGAAGCGGAATCCAAATACACATGTACTGTTCGGACCAAATCTCTTCCTGTTTCAATCCATCTCTACATTCTACACTGTACACTGTACAGTGTACAGGACATGGTTAAGAACTTCATTTACATAGAAGCTTTCAGCGAAAGCTTTCCTCTTACGTTTACTGTTTAGTTTGCGTATTGACCTATTGTAGAGTCTAGAGTCTAGGTATTTTCCTTGTACTTGTACTTTGTACGCATCTAATAAAATGTGTAGATTGCACATGCAAAATCTAAAATTTACTACATTCAATATTTTTTAAATCGGTTTGTCCAAAGTTTACTAATTGCTATTTTTGTAGTTTATTTGCAATCAAGGTCATATTTAGAAATCAAAATTCAGAACAAATTCGGGTTTTCAACAACAAAAACCAGAAACAAAACATGCAAGTATACTTTTTATGTATTTTTAGCTTAAATCTTGTACATGGATTCAAAATGCAAACAATTTATTCTATAAAATTGTTTTTAAAAAACTCTGCTCTACTTTCCCTTTGATTTCACTCTCTTTTGACCAAAACACAGACACAGACACACACAAAAATCTAAAACCTAGGTTTGCTCCATGTCAACATTGATATTGGAAAGAAATATTTCAAATGGCATTTATTGGGTTTGCTAAGAAGCTAAAGCCAAAGCCAACGGCAAAACTAAAGTCAAACTGGATTTTCAGATTTGTTGGTTTTCTTCTTTGCATCCCTGTTTTGTCTAGTGCTTGTACTTGTGCTCCTCTCCTCCTAAATAAGATTGAAGGTATAAATGTATCATGCAAGAGAAAGAGAAATTGAAGAAAAAAAGATAGGCGAACTATAGGCTTGCCTTAAAACATGGAAGTTGTTCAATGTACACTGCACACAACACAGGAAAAATCTATAGCTACCGGGCATTTTTTTCTTTCTCTTATCTCCATATGCAAAATCGACAAATGTGGGAAGGAATGACTAACAAGGAAAAAGTGTTGTTGTCTCTTTCCTCTTTCTTCTAGCCAACCTGAGCATAGAGTATTAGCTAACTCCACTATCTCACACATATGTACAGTGTACAGTGTACAAAGTATAGTATATTAACATGAAGTAGTGGAGTGGCTCAAAAGATTGAGAAAGTGTCTAGATGTATCTATCTACAGTAGATATTTAGATATGGCAGTGGCACTGGGACTTGAAACACCATGTTATTTTTTAGGGGAAAGACAAATGGATTTTGGTGATGGAAATCTAGTTGTCAGAGAAACAGAACCGACAGAACCCAAAAGAGAAAGTAAAAGTGAAAGGGAAGGCGAGGGAAAGGAAAGAGATAACTCTGTTACAAATCCAAATCCATATCTAACACAAAATACAGACTAGGTAATACAAGTACAAATACAAGTAGACTAGAGTAAGTAGGTGGATGAGGTAGATGTAAATGTACATCTAGATCCAGGAGAAAGTAAAAGAGAAAAAATACAGTAGAAAAAAAATAACGTACGGTAACGATACGGAGGGAAATTTGCGTACATAGACACATAAAATGTGTAGTAGTTGTTGGTGTTTTTTTTTGTAGAATGAAGATGTACAATAGATTTACACGACGTTTTTTTTCCTCGAAAAGTTGGTGACAGGAAAGATTTTCATGTGCTTTCCCCCCTGAATGCTTCAAGCAAAGATATTTTCTCCAGTAAATGGCTAGAGAAATGACACGATTTCCATTCTCAAACTCTCTCCAGTCTTCTTTTTTCTTCTCCTTGTTCACCCTCGTCTTCGTACACGTACCTTTATGGGATTTCCTTGATAGTGTGTCTCTCTCTTCCTAATATGCACAAGGATACACAGAATAAGTAGATTGAAGCCGAGAGGAGTTGCGGAGGGAATTTTTTACAACAAAAAAAATCATTGAATGTAAAGGCACATTCCACATTCTGCATCACGAATACAATATACAATATACAATCTACATATAAATAAATCTATAATGTACACACATAAGAAGGGCCTATTTGCATACCAATAGAAAATGGGACCAAGTGGCTGTCTCGCTCCTCTCCTTTCCCCAAATAGAAATTCAATAGTACATAGTAGTCAGATTCAACCACATCAAATCTATTCCATAATCCACACACAACATACAATGTCAATGTACAATATACAACATGCACCTCGCTGCACTCACGTTTAAATACGTACAATAATTTATCTCCACATTCTACATTATACATTATATTATAAAGAAAACTAGTCCTATTTTGTACTTTACTATTTTTTAAGTTTTCAAGGCAGAAGGGATGAAAATACAAACACAAAGCTTGTATATTTTCAGAAAACTTGTGTGTCAAAAATGAAAAGGTGTGCATCAAAAATTCCTCAGAAAATAATTGCCCTGAAAAATGAAAATAGGTACAATTAAAAAATAAACTCAAAGCCTATTTTAAGTGTAACAACTTTTATACAGAAAGTATAGTTTGCACCAGTAAAAAATTCATGGTTAGGTTTTGTTGAGAAAAGGTTAAAGATTTTGTGGAGGAAGGATTTGAGGAAAGAATTGGAATTATGGGGACAAAAGAAAAAGGAGAAAGAAGTAAACCCTTTGCATTGTGATGGTTGAGATGACAGAGGAAGGGTAAAGTAAAGTGGCTTTGAGTGAATTTGGGTGAGATTTGAAGGACTCGTCAAAGAGCTTTTTGACTCACTTTAACTTTTTTACCCATCTCTATACTCTTGGCATATAAAAGTGTGGCTTGGTTTTGGATCTGAATGTGGATCGGGATTTTCTAGAGGTAGAGGTGGATTTTTTTTACCTTTAACTTGTAAAAGTGAAGAGGGAAATGTGAAGGTGCAAAGAGTCTCTTTTTTCTTCTACTCTGTACAATTGGAAATAAGAAAAGCTCAACTTCTCACCTTTTGAGCTTGAGAATGCAAATCAATTCAGAATCAGAATCACAATGATGATGGCCAATGCCAACCACCAACCGTTTCTCCTTTTTGTGTGTTGAAATTTTGTAGATTTTTCTGCACTTTTGATCTAGCATTTAAAACTCTTCAAGATTTCCCCTTTTTTTAAATTCATTTTCATTTTTACCTTTTTCTTTCCTTTTCTTTACCTCTCTTTTTCTTAAATGTGAGAAAGTACCTGCGTGTATCTAATATCTAATATTGAGTAAAACCGAGAGTGCACGTGTCCTCACTACTCACTAAAATGATGTGTATTCATTTCCGCTATATACGGCATTCGAATTCTCATTCGGATTCGTAAGATACCTCGTCACATTTAATATAGATTAAAAGGAGACGCGTGACGGCACGGCTCAAATTGTGGGTGAGCTTCCAAACCTTCCACCGTCCTCCATTTATATCTACTATCTATACTGGTGTGGTGCTTGAGACTGGAAGCTCGAAGCAGCTTATAATATATTCTACAGATAGATATACTTAAAGTTACCTATAGTTCTTCATTCTTCAGGATTACTCCGCTGTACATGTACAATGTACATGTGTAAAGAGTAGAGACTTTACATGTATAATTCAAGCCATACTCATGCACACAGGAGCAATACAGCACGGAGCACGGAGCATGGCACATGGAACATTATATGATTTGAACTTTGAAGGTAAACGCAGAATGTGGAATGTAGAATGTAGCTTCTAGACTGAATGCTGAATATAACATTGTACATTGTAGAGGCAGGAGTATTTGGCAGGTAAAAATGGAGGAGCATTGACTGACTGACTAGTTTTCACATGGTGAATTTATTCGGCTATTGACTATTGACTATGAACACGCGGGGGAAGATAAATGTATACATGTACAACTCAGTATACTCGTAGTAATATCACCAGTACTTTTCGTAGTTGCTCTTGCTCTTGATGGCCGATGTTCTTGATGGTATTTTGGTATATCACATGTTTTATGTTTTGATATGTAAGCTGAATGTTGAGGGCTCCCTCAAAGTAAACTATAAGCTCTGAGTTTCTTCAATGCTCTGTGTTAGCTTACATGCTTCTAGTATAACGAAGAATTGAGATGGTTCGTTTGGTTTGGTATTGGTATTCGCATTAGAAGTGGTGTTGGTCTGAGTATTGATGTTGATGTTGATGCTGATGCTGGTATTGGTGTATATAGGTTGCTGAGGTAGGGAAGTTTTACTTTTAGTTTTACTCCTGTAGTTTTCAATCCCGTTCTAGTCTTTGGTTTGGAAAAGGAGCGAGGACCGACCGAACGACGGACTACTGATTCTGACTCAAGGAATACGACAAAGACGGCGGTGGAGGGCGAGAGCTAAAGTCAGAGAGGGAGAGAGTGAGGGCGAAAGACGAGAAGGAAGAGGAAGAGGAGAATGAGAACAAGAGAGAGAGAATGTAGAGGAAACGGATTGCGCCAGCCAGCGAGCCAGCCAGCCAGCTAGCTAGTTCTCGCGAGCTAGAAGTTAGAATATCCTAGTCATCGTATCGTTGTTCCAATTCTCCCTTCCACTGGTAAAGGTCTGCTCGTCACTTCCTTTCCTTCTCCAAAACTAAACCAAACCAAACCAGACCAAACTATACTCGTGTGTGTGTGGCTCGGTGTGGTGTGGTATGGTGTGGAATGGCATGGTGTCCTGTCGTGTCTTGTGTGGGCTCAAGTTAAACTTGCTACTATTATTATTATAGTATTACAGTCCGTTTTGGTGTTGGTATTGGTATCAGTGCTAGTTTTGTGTGTTGTGCTGTGTTGATGCTACGGCCACAAAGAAAAGGAAGAAAGGGAAAAGGGGAAAAGGGGGAAAAAAGGAAAACTACTAGTGTCTACTATTAAGTGCTAGTTAAACTACCGTTACCGCTTCAGACAAATCCGACGGATGGAAAAGTAAAGCAAGGGAAATACACAGGCAAAGTGAACGGAAGGAAGGAAAGACGACAACGACAGTGACGAACAAAAAGAATTCATGGGAATTGGAATAGGAAACAAACACCAGAGTTTTGGAATGAAAACTAAATAACGTGAAACTCCTTATCCGTGTTCCTCCGTCTCTATTCGTATTCGTATTCGTATTTAGTGACTGTGCTCCTTTTTATTCTTCTTCTTCTACTACTTTCTCTCTTAGTTTTTCTTTCTGTCTACTGGCCATCACTGCTAAATGCCATTTTACTCACCATTAGTGATTTTTTTCTCTTGGTGTAAGTTTTAAGTGACACAATGGGAATTAAAGTGAAACGTCCAGCTTCAGAACCTCAAATTAAGCAAAGGGGTTATATTATCTAGTATATCTAATATATATGAAATACAAATACAAATACAAAAGGAGTATCAGTGTGCGTGATATTGGCATTTATATTGATATTGACGCTAAGGGGTGGCGTTGACGTTTCTTATTTCTCAATCTTTATCTTCTTGTTAAAGATTATCACTCGAGTTTAGTTTATTTAATTCTTTAATAATTGGTTGATTGTGATGTGAAAAGTGGAGCAAATTAAAAAATAAGATTAAAGTTACAGTTAAAAATTAAAGTAAAAAGAAAAAGTAAAAATTAAATTAACCCCTCAAAAAAAACTGCATCATATGTTTTGTGCTACATTCTGCAAGTTAAAAAGGGAAATGTGAAATATATAATATTTCAAGCCTCATTTCCTTGAGTTGTTGATTTTACTTCGTTTGGATATGAATAAAAAAATAAGAAATCATCTGAATCTGTTGTTTTTTTATAGTGTGAAATTTTAAATACATCTAACGTCTAACGTCTAAAGCCTACAGAGGTCTTATAATTATAATAATTGGTGTTGGTGTGCCCATTGTAAAATATACCGTTCAAAAAACATGGGGATAAATTAGGTGAGAAACCTTAAATGAATGAATGAATAGAATCTCTATTCTGTTCCCTTGTTCATTCTCTATATAGCTATCTTGTTTGCTCAACTCAACATCACACCGTTACACCGTTCCTTCCATTCCGTCTTCATTTCCTTTGTTTGCTTGCCATTTAACCGTTTGAGCTGAGTTGAGTTGAGTCGAGTTCACGGTTCAAGATGAAGTTTCAAGTGTTCAAGTTTCATTAGACTCGGATAATCGGAGAAACGTCCTTCCTTTTCCTATCTTTCTTATTCTCCTTCTTCTTCTTCTCCCTCTTGCCCCTCTGTATTATATATTCTGTGTTCTGTATTCTGTTTTCCGTACTCCTTGATGTTCATCAATATGACTATATCTGTATCTTGAATGTTGTTCAGTGTAACTACAAATGGAAATAATCAGAGCTCCGTCTCACCTCTCTTTCTTTCTCTCCCTCTCTGAGAGGATTATTCCAAAGTTGAAATTCCAAAGTTTGTAAATTACGCTTCAACTGTGCCATGTCCATCTAAAGTCTCGAGTCTAGAGTCTAAAGTATCAAGGATAATGAAAAGGGAAAGTGAATCAAGGATACATAACGTAATATTATTATTATGGAAGTGGATGGATTCATTTTCGAGTTAATTACTTGATATTTTGCTAAATTTGAATCCAGCTTAGAAAGGAAGAGGACGAGATCTTGCTTCTCTACTTTTGTTGTGTGTGGGAAGAGATCATAAGGAAAATCTTTTGAATTTTGAAAAGACTGTGACTTAATTAGTTCATGAGAGAGTTGACCGAGTAGGTCTGAGAATTTGAATTTCAGTGGGAACTTCAGCACACACCCCATTTCAAACCAAACTAAACCAAATCAAAGCAAGCAAAATAAATAGAAATAAAAAATTGGAATTGGATCCTTTTTTGTTAAATTACACTGTAAATTTGTGCGCCTCGGATTTAAAAAAAAGTGTACCATTTCCCATAACTCATAGTTGATCTTTAGTGTTTAGTGACATGTGATTTGATTTTTAATCCAAAAACTATTGAAATGTTGAAACGATAATCATAATTATGCAATATTTGACATAAAAAAGATAAAAGTGATGAATACCGTTTTTAATTGTGTAACATTTTCTTGTGTTTATTAAAGAGAGGAGCGTGAGAGGTCAAATACCGAAGGACGACGATGGCAGCGACTACCATCACTACGTTTGGCCAATGGAAGATTACGAGGTGTTCATTCATCAGTGCCCGGCTCAGTGGCTTCCGCCCCCTTTTCACACCCAACTTCACCCACGACTGACCGACACGGTCTTCATGGATTTGGATTGGGTCATCATCGACTGGGTTCACATGGGTCAACCACAGTTGTTATCGAAAGAGCACATCACCCCTCTGACTCCCTCCTCACCGTCGACGACGACTCACTCCTCGTAGACGACTATATTTCACCCGACATGAACTACCGTGGAGAAGCTTGCGGGTGAGTTTTATTTTTTTTGAGCTTTTTTAATTGTAATTAAAATCCTAGTTTATTTGAATATTATGAGAGATGAATGAATGTTGCAATGGCATTTGCATACTTGGCTCCTTTTTCAATGAAATCAAAAAAGCTAGGGAAATTTTATACTAGATATTTGATACTTTATACTTTCTTTTAGAAAATTCTACTTCCATATTCATTTTCTTAAAACTTTTCTTGCAGGCGCATTGAGATTTGTGAAGAATTTATTCAACAGTGAAAGTTAATCATTATAGAATGCAGAGTGTACATGCGTACTTTTACTTTTACTTTTAACTTTCACCACTCAGTTTTCCCCTGCCTGTAAACAGTACACAGAGTTTTATTTTTATTTTCCCTAGCCATTCTTTTTACATAACTAGTAAAAAGAGGGAAAAGAGAGAAAGTTTGACTTTAATGAAAAAAAAAACTTGTGAGGAAACTATTAGAAGCATGTTTTTGACATGAAGGGAAAAGGAAAAAAAACATGGAAGAGAAGGGAAGGAAAAAAGTAATAATTAGTATTATTTTGGCAGCAATTATTTCCGCCCCATATAGCCCCATATAAAGTTACGGTAGGTAAGTTTGACATGACTTCATTTCCGCTCTCCTACATTCTTAAACCATAAAATAATAATATAAAGAGTATGTACAAGGGGGCAAAACAAAAGACAAAAGTACATGGTAGAACCTGGAACTGGATACTTTACTGCAAATGCTAGTATGGAAAAAACGGATGTAGCTTTCTCTAGCATTAAATTAAATTTACAAAAGTTTCTACCACTAAGTTTCCCAATTCCATCTTTTTTTCCTAGATTCTAGATTCTAGAGAAATTTATATCCAATTTACTCTCTCTCTCTCTTTCTCTCTCTGTCTTCTCTCAAAGAGAAAAAAATGCCACGAGGTATTTTTTTTCTGTTTTGTTTTGTTTCTTGCTTGTTATTTGTTGTTTGTTCCTTATTCCCTCCAATGTTTTCCACTCCTTATAATTTTTCATAATAACATAACTCAAGATATGACATACGACATATTTCATTTCATATTATTTTTGAATATGCAAAGTAATATAGATATACATTACACATGTATTATAAATTCAAAAATGAATCCAAAATGCATCGTATTTTATTTGTACATGTTTATGATGAACATTTTACTCAATTATTAGAAAGTACCTGTAAAAAATGACAAAGGGATGACAGAAAAACTTGAGTATCATCAATCCATATTCAACTATTAATAAAACCCTTTTGAATCAGATTTCATGTAAATTTTAATAGGGGTACGAATTTGAATAAAATTGTAGATAGACTTTTGAAGTCTTTAGAAAAGTAGGAAAACAAATAGTTGTTACAACTTTTACTTGCACTGAGTAGGAACTGCAAGCAGTACACAATATACTGACGTACCTTGCTTTGTTTATTATTAAAACTATCCGCTCCAGATTTCACATCCAAAGACAAGCAAAGCAAATCAAAGCAAACCAACCGTAACCAGAAAAACGAGGAGCAGCTATAGCTTTCTGATTCTAAAACAACGAAACTCATGCATTGATTCCCCATTCAAATTCACAGTCACATTCCCATTCACACAACCCACAACACAAAACAAAGCAAAACAAAACTCGATGCCACTCACAGTCCAAATACAATATGTGTAGAAAGAGACGGAAAAAATCCCTCGTGGCGTATTCCTATTCTCTTTGTTCTTTTACTATTATTTCCTGTTCTCAATTGTGACATATGTACAATGTACAATTTACAATGTATATTTTATATTGAGAAGAATGCAAACAAATCGAAACAAGAAAATGTAATAAGCCGACATTTTCACAAAAAAAGGGTAAATAGGGTAGAAAAAAGTGGATGGATTTCATAATCCTTCAGAACGTTTTTTTTTGCACAAGATTTTCAAATGATAGTTTTTTTTAAACAAAAAAGTCTGGGTAAAAATTAAATGAGAAAACCCTCAAATCTCAAAAGCTCAAATCTCAGCGGTAAAAAAATTCAAACTGATCCACTATAAACTATACACATGGAAATTTGCGTAAATGTAAGTTGATGACGACAGCGGATGAATTTCACTTAGTTTTTCTTGTTTTATCCACTCTGTTTAAAACATGCTCATGGAAATCCTCATACTTTCTCCCTTGGAGGAACATTTATCATTTATCGGCATCTTCTTCTTTTTGGGGCTGGTGATCTTTCTTGATTCTCTTCTTTTCTTCAAGGATGAAAATGCAAAAAGTCAGTTCTTAGTTCTCAGTCCTCAGTCGGTCCGTATCGCCATCCGTATCAGTATCCGTATGGGCAACTAAAAGAAAAGAAGTCTATAGAAAAAAAGTGGAAAAGTAGAAGAGTCAAAGGAACAAACGCTAGTTGTAAAAGTAAGCATGAATGAATGAAAGAAGAAAGAAAGAACTAAAGAAAGGAGGAGGAAAGGAGTGCAAGTGAGATATGGACAAAAATAATGGTGAGATTGAAAGAAGGAAGGAAGGAGAGAGAAAAGAGAGAGAGAGAAAAGTTGAATTTGGAAATTGGGATTGCGACGTCACCCATTTCCTTGAGATTTTTTCCTAAGTTCTCTCTCTCTTTCTCTCTCCCTTCCTTTCTCTCTCTGTCACTCTTTACGTACATGTCTCTTCCTTCTGTTCCCTTCTCTTCTCATCCCTAGACCAAACCAAACCAAGCCAAGTCATACCATACCCTACACAGAGCTGGAGTTCGCAGTTTGGTTTGGTCCCAGTGACTCAGTGACTGTTACTTTCTCTCACTCTTTCCTTTCTCCTCATTCTCATTCTCATTTCTATTCTCATTCTCATTCTGTCTATGGGTCCCATCTTGTTCTTGTTCCCGTGGATCGTGGATATTAGAAGACTCCAACTTGGACTTATACATGTAGAAATCTTTTTGTTTGGTCTCAAGTTGAGGAAAGCAAAGGAAGAAGGAAAGGATGGTTGGATGGCTGGATGGATATGGAATGGAATGGATCGATAGCTAATAATAGTGAAAAAGAGAGAAAAGGAAAGAAAGAAAGAAAGAAAGAATGGGGAAAGTGAGTCGACTCATATACATGTACACAGTATAGTGGCAAGTGTAGCTACAACCTACATTTCCTCTTCTACACAGACAAAAAATCTATCTGCTCTAGACTCTACACTCTACGCTCTAGATATACATGCACTATACACCATATAAATTATACAGTGGATCTGCATACATCTACGTACAATGTACAATGTACAAATGTGTTTACTATCCACAATCCACAATCCCCATTTACGTCTGAATCTATCCATCTATCTATCTACTAGATACACTTTACATTTTATACAACGTACAATGTAAAGACTGTAGAGACAGTCACATGATACAATATGCCATGTGCCATGTGGAATATATAGACCATATGCATACATTGTACACTGTACATTGTACATAGGTAAATACAGATACAGATAGAAGATAGATATAGGACTACACGCGTGATTCTCACAACTCCACACACATTCACATCCACATTCCAAACAGAAAAGGAGACGAGAAAACCTCCACACAAGAGAAAAGAACACAACACGACAACACAGTACAACACTTTGCGAGCATGGCTGACTGTACTCACATTCACAAAGTATCATCAACAATCAGTAGAAAATAGGAGAGAGAAAGAGAACAAGGGAGAGAGAGGCGACTGCCGAATAGAGACACACACTTAGACATTCCACATTGTACATTGTGTTTTCTCTTTCCATCCATTGGGGAAAGTACTAAAAATCCATGAGACGGTCTACGCCATTACTTTACTCGTACTCCTCTTTTCTCCTCGCCTTCCTTTTCCTTCCTTTCTTTCTTTTTCTCCTTCCTTTTATTTTCATGTCGCTCATGTTCCACTGAACTAACGTGGCCAAACACCAAACACACACATGACACGCACTACTCACAACAGAGAACACAATCCGATCCAATCCAACCCAATCCAATTCAACACAGCAAAACACATAGCAAATATCATCTGTGCTTTAAATACATTTTCTTTGAGTCCACCATCGCATCGAGCAGACTGGCAGGCAGGCAGACTCGGAGAGAAACACAGCAAGTAAAACCAAAAACCGACAAGGAAAAGGAAAACGAGCTTTGAAAGAAAAAAAAACAGAAACAGATGCAAGACAAAAGACAAAACGGAACAAAAGTATTATGGACTTTAGACAGTAGAAACACTGACTGCTCCTCTCCTTTTCTTTACTCTGTACTGACAGAATAAACACGTGGAATAAAAGCTCTGGGATTGTATCTATATTTTTGTATACGTTTTCCTCCTTTGTATTTATAATGCGTACCCAATACCAACCCACCAACAACGTGTATGTGTGTGTGTGTAATGTTTACACTTCAAGGAATACAATAGAATACACAATCAGTACAAAACATTTGGGGATCGACGGCCGAAAAGACTTTCTGTACCTTTGACAAAATATCTGTATTCTCCTTACGTATTTCAATTTGCAATATTTCAGTAGAGTACAATTTTCTTTGCCTTTGTCGGCTGAAAAAAAATGAAAATTTTGAAATAATAAAGAGACAAAAAAGTATTTCAAAAAAAATGAATGAGACATGTGAGATTTTTATCTATAAAGAATACAGATAAGACGGTAAATAAGAAAAAAACTCGTAGTGCAATTTTAGCTATCAAAAAATATCTAATATCCACAACGAGACTAGGAAAAGTGTAGAAGGCGAGAATAAAAATTCAAGATACTGATTTTTTATATGCATGAGCTTTTTCTAAGCACAAAAAGGACAGAGGAAAAGAAGAGTCGGATAAAGAGAGGCGCGTTTGAAAAACAGTTCCAGGAACATGTATCAAAAATAAAAGAGAGTATAATCTTTACAAATTACTTGCTGTAGTAGAAACTTCAATGTTTCCATGTACTGCGGATTTTCATTTCCATTTTCGTTTTCATATTCCCGACTTTTTGCAAAAGATTTATTTTTACGTATGACATGGAGAATAACATTTAAATTTCAATGACTAGGCTCCTTCGCTAACTTTTACATGTTTCTCTAGGCTTTAGAGTTTAGTGAAAGCTAAACTAAACATTCCTTGTCACAACAGCCTTTCCAACTACTAAATAATATTGGAAAAATTATGACAGATACTTTTTAGAGAAAAGAGATTTCTTTTGAAAATGTGCTTTATGTGTAAAAGAAAATAAATTCCTGTATATTATAAATGTTTGTAATGACAAACAGTTTAAGTTTGCATTTGTCAAAAATATAGCACTTTTTTCTCCACATTTATAAAGAAAACATAAATTTTACTTCCAAGGCCAAAAGTTTAAAAGAGACAAAAAGATGAGATTTTATTTTAATATCAAAAACACAAGAGCAATATTAAAATTCATCACTTTGTCATTAACACTTTTGCACTTGTCTCCTTTTGTTTTTCTATCCATCCAAAAAAAATCCAAAGATGTGAAAAGATGTTTTCATCCTTTTTTCTCATTTCCTCATGATTGTTTTTCTTCCGTCATTAATTTCCTGGAAAGTAGAAAAGCTTCCCCATGCGACTCAGAATCAGAAGCAGAGTTTTCACAGAGTGCTGGATGACTTTTCTAAAAATGAGGAATACAAATTACTAATTCCGTATTCTAAAATCAGGAGACTGAGACTGAGTTTGACAATGGGGAAATTTATACTTTATACCAAGAAAAAAGAAGGAGGAAATGTAAAGTTTCTTGAGTTTTAGAAGCATTTTGGTTTTTGGTTTGAGTGGCTAAAATATAATGGATTTGATAATGACAGTTGACAGATGAGAGAAAGGACAAAGAATAATTCTTCATCCCTTTCTTCCTTCCATCTTCCACTTTCCATCATATACATTATACATGCACATCTATAATGTTTTAGTAATACAATGGGAGAAAGAAAGGAGGAAGGAAAATCGAAGGAGCGACTGGATTCAAATTTTGATACAGATTTTAAACGTATTGTGCTGTCAAATCTGAAAAAGAGAGAGAGAGAGAGAGAGAGAGAGTGATAGCAACTCAGCTTCTCAACCTACAAAACTTGACTCGAGACTCGTGCATTGAGCTACTCTCCAACTTGAAAATTTACAAATTCACAAATTCAGGCTTCCAGCTAAAATCGGAAAGGGAACTGGAACTGGAACTGGATCTAGGACTGCAATGAAAAATAGAGGGAATAGTCAAAACTCACTAGTCAAAAGTCACAACTCACAAGTCAGGCCTGTGAACAAAAGCAAAATATATATTATGTTTCTCCAAGGGAAAACTAAACTCCGACTCGGAGTGAAACCAGCAAGAAAGCATTGTGCCCTGTACATTTATATCTTGTAGTATTCTGGTAATACTTAATGCCACTAGTCTAGTCTAGGCTATCTAGTGGTGTACCAGTACCAGCAGAGGAAAGCTAAGCTAAGAGCTCAGGGAAAAAGTGAGAGCACAAAAGTGTATACGAGTCGTTGGTACACTGTCGATTGTGTATACAGTTGGAAGTACGAGAAAACAAGAGAAAGAGGCAACCAAGATGATGCCATACCATCGCATAGTATAACGTGGCGTAGCATCCTTGTCGTAAATTCCTTCAGCCCGCACACAAACCCCTTCCGTAGAAAGTAGAAACCCGTAAGCTATCTCAGTCACAGACACAAATGTCTACTGTCTACACACTCTATAGATACAATGTACATTGTACACTATTCCGACCTCCTAGCTCCCAGTCAGTTCTCATCCTGTGTATTTACAAGCCTCGTTCATACATGTATGTACGAGAAAAGTACGGGTGGTTTGGTTTAGGTTTCCGTCTAAATACTGAATACTCGAGTAGTGGAATAGTGGAAAAGGGAAAGAGAATGGCAGAGCAATTCTTCTACTATAACTTCAACTCCAACTCGTTCCTCGTTCATGTGTCTAAATTATTATTATATTGTACTCAGATTCACATAGAAAGAGAATAAAAATATTATATCTACTTTATACTTTATTCCATGCTTCCATACTTTATATGATAGATAGATAGACATGATCGTCGTGTCCTATGTTATATTATTATATACTTGTGTGTGATACGAATACGACAGGATATAAACTTTTGCCTCTGCCACTCTCTACTTGTGCTTTGGCTTTCACCAGAACGCATCGATTAAGACAAATGTGATTTGCATGGTTGATAAATCGAATCATGACTCTCACTAGCCTTGTTGATGCACATTATCCTTTTACGATATGTAGATATGCAGTATACTTTATACTTTGGACTGTATAAGCTCTATATTTATTCTCGCATTTTCTATTCCCAGTGTATAATATAATATACTATGTATTATGTATTTTGTATTCCATTCCATACCATTCCATTCTAAATTCTAATCTATTGTATTTTTATTGTTCATTGTATGACATGCCATGTGAAATGGTAAGGAAAACGGTAACGGGAACGGGAACGGTGGAAGCATACCATTTTGCTTCAGCTCCTTGTATATCATATATTGTAGAAAATGTACTTACAGGCTCATATAATAGATATTAGATATAGATATACTCCGATATAGTCACCGTCCCGAAGGTATCTTTCATTTATTTTTGTAGACACCATCTGACGTTTTGTTATTCGAACAGTCGAAACAAGAGAAATGTATTGGCTCGTGTGTGTGTTTGTGTGTACAATGTACATTCTACATAGTTCATGAGAGCACAACTTTAACATGGAACATAAAACCGACATGCAAACTACGGTACATGTAAACTCTCTGGGGAAAATCAATGTGGCGTTGTGTGTGGGTCTATAATTAAATTATATATTATGGTTTTACGTCTTTCTCTTTCTCTCATTCTCTCATTTTGTCTCAGTCTCTTTCATTCTCCTTCCTTTGATTTGTTTAGATTTTCCAGTGCTTTACTCTGTTGTTTTTGTAGTAGTGTGCAGGAATTCTTTTTGTATGATGTATTATGGCATATTATGTTATGTTATGGTTTTATTTAAATCCCGTTGAAGAGAGAGCATCCAGTTCTAGTACAAACTGGAATATTGATATTGATATTCCTATCAATGTCTCATTCTCATTCTCAATTCTCGATCCTCAAACAAGGCATGTTATTAGTAATATTGACCATACCCTAGTTTTTTTTCATGAGTGGTACAATAAAAAGGAGGATAATGGATAAAAAAGAATGAGAAATGAAAAGGAGAATTGGAATGGGAATGAGACACTCTAGTTTTATTAAAGGTTGACATTTCTAATTTAATTGAAAGGAATGATGCATAATGTATGTATGAATGAATGCAAAGCATAAAGCATAGAAAATATAGAATAGAGAATAGAGATGTTATGACTTATGAAAAAAAAAATCTTTTTCATTAATTAATATTCTACATTTGTGTCATAAAATGTATGATAATAATACTGTTTTTGTTTGGTTTGTTTGTTTAGGTCTGGAGGTCCAGGCTTTAGTGGATCCAAAGTTCATTTTTCAGGAGACGACGTGAGTTTGTACGGAACCCCCAAGGACGAACCTCTGACTCCCAGTATGACGAATCTGGATAGGTCAGGAGGTCATTCCTCCACCACGGTGGAGCCAAAACCCTCATTTCTAAGTATGCCTTTATTTCTATTCTATACAATCTAGAATATAGAATGTAGAATAAATATCAGCATTCTTTATTATTCATTATATTATACACCTGAGATTTATTAAAAAAAATAGTTGTACAAATCTAAACTTTGGAATGTTTGTTTTAAAATGTTGAAAATTATTTAGATTCAAGACTCCAAGCCCTCTTCCAACCGACTGACAACAAACTTGCCATGAAACTGTTCGGATCCAAAAAAGCCCTGATGAAAGAGAGGATTCGACAGAAGAATGCTGGACACTGGATTATTCATCCTTGTTCAAATTTCCGGTAATTTGCATTCCTATGTTTGTTTTTGTAGCTTTTTGTATTTCAGAAGGATGCTGCAAATTCCAAGTCCTACATTTAAATCGAGTGTCATATGACATAAAATGAAGGAGCTTAATCGAGCTTTTCTAGGAATGTCACGGCATATTCCTCTCTTTTCAAAATTAGGAGTGAAAAATGTACAACAAAATATGATAGAAATTTAACTTGAACTTGTGCTTGAGCTTTGAGTTTTGAGCTTTGAGCTACTTCATACTTGAAGGAAAATAAGTACAAAATGGAGCGCTTTATAAAAATACAAAACACAAAAAAAACTGCAAGCCCTTGAAATAATATGAGTCGACATTATGTGATATCATTTTGGTGTCTTTTTGGTCCAAATTACCATCAAATGACAT
>JAQGBI010000039.1:0-42197 GCA_034698325.1 Sminthurinus elegans | reverse complement strand
TTATTATTATTATTATTATTATTATGCACATATACATACAATATGTAATTGTGATAAAAGATGTAAGTTGGTTATACCTACACACAAACACACATGTATGTACTTATGGAACAACCTAACCTTCTCTCTCCCTTATTTTACTAAAATATTTTGCAGTCTCTCTCTCTATTATCTATTCCATGCATAGTTTGCAGTGTGTACTGTGTACTCCCTTCCTACTACCGACTACTGCTTACATATTATTACATACTGAATACTGAATACTGATGTATAGTATGAAGTATGGAGCTAGTAATAATAGCAGTACGTAGTATGTGAATGGTTGTGGCTTCATAATATTCCTTGGAAAAATGTATAACATGTGATGTAGTGTAATTTTACTAGTTTGAAGGACACATATCTATGTACAGCGTACAGCGGAGGGCTAGCTGCTGAAAAGTACTGCTGAAAAATCTTCCTTTGAGTTACATATACACTTACACACATCACACAACATGTACTTCGTACTCCGTTCTTATTATACTATAACTATTACATACATCGGCCTACGAGTTTTAAAAGCCTCTCTATCTCTCTCTTGTTATGTTTCTATTTATTATATCACTCTTTATTTTCCCTACATTACCATGTTTCCTAAATTGCATTAGATTTATCTACGATCGGAAAACCCAGCCCTATGATTATATTTACATATTATGAGAAAACTACCTGTGTAAAGTCTCAACTATCTACATGCATGTATTATGTACATTATTTTGTAGTATATTCAGAAATGCTGAAATTTTTAAAGGGCTCTACTTTTATGCAATGCATGGGGCATGGGAGTATTGATAATATTATATTCCTAATTGATGATCCATTCATTGATTGATTGAACTGACTGATTAGATTCAAAATATTGATAAAATGATACATCATTATACTGAAGATAAGTGAACAAGTGTCATGAATGAATGAATAAACATTGAACATATTTCGTATTTAGAAATAAATAAAAATAAATAAACATAAATAAAAATAAATAATCAAATGAACCTTGCTTTTGAATTACATATATTAAACATCATACAGCATTGCATTTTCTTTACTTTGATGAAACACCGGTAGGCTTATAACTTGTATGATGTAAGATATATATAAGATTCAGGAGGTTGTAATATAAGATATAAGTACCTATTTTTTTTACATATATATAATATATTATTCCTGCTGAGAAATGTGAGCGGGCACATCCAGTGGACAGGTTACACGTTACAGGTGATAACAATACTCATTGTTTTTATTCAGATGATGTACTTGTATAGGTAAAATGTCATAAATATATAAAAAAAATAAAAAGATATTAAATGTGTATCATGTACACACATAATCATACTACAAATATTTGTCTTTAGCTAAATAAGTCGCCAAACTTTAACTTAAAAAGCTGAAGTACAAACTACACTATGAATAATGTATTGTAAAAGATTGAAAAACGAATTGTGTATGTGTGTGTGATGCATGATACTTGTACTTTAAAATTTAAAATACATGTGTATCTGTTAAAATCCAATTTGTGAACAACCTTCATCCTATTTATTTAATACGCCTTATATTTCATAATGTAAACTAGAAAATAGAAACTAGAATAAAGCACTGATAAGGGCTTTAGCAAAGTTTTCTGGAAAGATGCAACGATGCTTGCTATGGACAAAGGGAGCAACTGGATTTTCATGTTGCCGAGTGTACAGAAAGAGGGCAGATGCACTACTTGTTTCCGCAGGGACTCCTCGAAAAGAATTCCAAAGCGTTTTTGCATTTTGCATTTTTGTACACTAGAAATTATTTTATTTTAGCTTTATACTTGAGAGAAAAATTGGAATGAGAGTATTATTTCTTGGCTGAATATATTTAACTTTTAACTGTAGAAAGTGATATTGAGCTGCTGTACAACTGTGTACGGTAGTATGTATATATATACTTTTGATAGATTATGAATGTGTCCAACGCAGAATGCAGGTATTTGACATGTTTATTCACAATGGTTTATTAAAATGTAGAATTACAAGCACGTAGGAATATCAATAATCCATGAACACACGTAATAAGTACTTTTTGCTGTATGATGTATTATCATCAATTTTTGCCAATAAAATAAAAAAAGAAATACTATACTTTTTGTACAATATCATAAACCATATATACAAAATATAGATATGCATACAGCCGGAGTGGAAAACATGAAAATTGAATTAAACATAACTCTTCTTGAACTTAAGAGAGATGAATAGATATCAGACACATGGGGATAGAACTTACTATTGAGAGTACTTTTTTAGGAGAAAAGGAAGAAAATAAAAAGTTTAGGAAATTTTAAAACAGTTATGATGTTCTCCAGAAAACCAAAAGATATTCCCGATTTCGGGCTCTTTTTCATGAGAATTTGGCTGCAAACGTGTGAAATGAAAAGTGTTGAAAGATGTACTCACACAATGAACAATATGTCTCCGAAAAGGGCATAAAAGGTACAACTATACATTTTATATTATAGTATTTCATTTCATATTTTCTGCACGTGCCGAAAAATTCGTAGCATTTTGTTCTACCACCCAAGAGTTTTGTCTGTATCTTGCATATTGTATTGTGTAATGTATCATAATATGAAATGTATTTCCACCTTCAGGGGTAAAATTCCATTAGAAACTGCCTGGATTTAGTTGCCTCTCAAAAGCAGTGTGGCGTATTGTTTTTCATTTTGCATGAGAATCAAAGCGTATGGACTGGCAAATGAGAAACCAAAAAAGTGTCAATTTCACCAACATTGCCAGCCGTCAGACAATTTTAGCATTCAAATAAATACAGCATAATATGTAATATTGTTAACAATATCTGTACTATGTCCATATCTCGTAACCCCACCAGCCAAGAAGATGACACAAAACGGACTAAAATTCATTCAGCTGGAGATTTTCACTGAAATGCTAATCAATCGGAGTCACAAGAATCAAAAATGCAATTTTTCAAAATTTTCAAAATTGAAGGAAAATAAAAGACTTTTGGTCAGATCATTTAAAAATTGGTAAAGATTGAGGACTTTAAGAATTCAATTATACTGGAAAATTTCAATTAATCCATTAGCCTCTGTAAAAAAGCTTCTTTAAGTGTGTCCATCCTTACCAGTTTATTATAAATGGACATTTTGACTGTTTCTCAGTCCCATAATAATAACGCTTGTGTTCCTGTACAAAAATGCCCCGTGAAAAATACTAGCAACTCAAATTTTTCCTGATTATATTGATTATTATTATATTACACATTACGTGTATTTAGTACATGTTACTTCTTGTATGACAGGCATGAACTAAATTAACTTTTACTTTATAAATGGTACACTACACATCACATGTACAATGTACATGCACAGTACGATAACAAAGACGTCAAAAGAAGTCGGATAAAAACATTATACGTTTTGCTTTGCACACAAATCCAATTTACAAATTCAGTTACCTAAATTTCCAAGTACCTAAAATTATACATGTAGGACATCCATTTATATTCTATATTCTATAAAATATATAAAGTGTATGGATGCAACTGTATCTTATGTCTTGTATAGCTTAATAAGTAGCCATTCGGTTATGTAACTGAAAGTATTCTTTTCAAATGTATTACATTTTCTTGCAGTTACTTAATACTTACTACAGCTGTTTCTTCTGTATAATTTAAAGCTGTACTGTTTTCTCTTGTGATTGTGTGACCATGCCCAGTGTCCAGTTAATATAAAAAGGAAACCTTATTTTTCATACCCAGTTCTACTATAAACTATGTAGTAATAGAACTATAGATTTATACATCGACCATAGATTATACATAGAAGTTATACATTATACATCAATAGAATCAACTGTATCTACTATAGTCTAGTCTCCATGTATCTTTTTTTAACAACTACGTTGTCCATTTGAATTCAGTGTTTTTCAATCATGAACAAGAAAGAAAGAAAAGAAGAGCTCAAGTCTGAACCAAAAGCATGAGAAAAAGTGGAGTTTCTTTTCACAGAATTTTTTTCTCCTCTCAATCACTCGCCATTTCTTTCTTCTTCACCTGCCTGTTGTATTCTAGTTACATACATTTTATATAAATACATATAAATACTTGAAACTTTGAACTCTGATATAAAGTAAAAAAAATAAATGGAAAAAGTTTTTTAATTGTGTTCATCTTAAATACAGTTTACAGTTTACCAGTTCCTTAACCTTTACATTACCAATCTGTTAGATCTTTGTGCAAAAAGATATTACATCAGGATTGGACCAAGTGCTCCTGTTACTGTTCCGATTGTTTTAAATTACACATGTACATACATCAGACGAGAACCTAAAAGATAGACCTAACCATCCGAAAAATTCAGACATCAAACGGACAAACAGTCAAACTATAGATACAAGTTGAACAGAAGGAATGACGGACAGAAATTTCAGACTGATTGCAATTTTCTCACCAATTGCATTCCAGTCCATTCCAGTACCTTGAGCAACATTAAGGAAACAGAATCAATAGATTGGAATAGTAGATTTAAAAGACATGAAACATGTACAATGTACACTGCACTTTTAAAGAAACGACGTCTTGATTCATCCTTCCACCAAGTGCGTGCTGTAAAAACGAAAAAAGGTGAACAGAGAGAAAGATAAGATAAAATATAATAGAACGGAAGGTGTATTTGAAAAGGAGAGAAGCAAGTGGAAAACGAAAAAAGCCTGAAAAAACGAACCACATGGATTGAAATCATTACTGTTGTCATTCAGCAGGCAGAGTGAGAGATGTTAGTTGTAGATAAACTATATCGATGTACAAGACGAGATAGTGAAAAAAATAAACGGTTTTCACGTCTACGGCCTTTGTACATTGTACATAAGTATTTATTTATATAAATGTTCAGAGTGGTTTCCCCATTCGGCCATTGGCATTGCCGTCACCCTTGTCATTGTGTCCCTCTACAAATAAGGAAGAGGAAGTGAAAGTAAGATTGACGATTGACTATCGAGGATTGAAGAACTGAATAACAGAAGGGATAGAATAAGATGGTTCGTCACTCAAATAGCAGCAACGCTTCCTCTAGTCCAGTGTCCAGCAATCCGTCACAGTCCTCTTCATCCTCTTACACTTTCTCTCCGTTCGCGGGTGGTAGCAGTGGTAGTGGTAAGAGAAAAATTATCAACCGTGGTAAGAGCAAGAGTAACAACTCTGACAAGTCCTTGTACTCCACCGTTGGAGCTGAGCATGGTTTTTTGTTTGATTTGGACGAAGGAAGAACTGCTGATTTTGATCACTTGTCCACCACCCGTAAAAACATGAATGCCAATACAAACCTGCGTACTAATAATGACGATGATAATAATGATAATGAAAATGATAACAATGGTGCACCTAGAGAAGAATCCTTTCTTGGTTCGCTACAGTCACCCGAAGTACTTGAAAATATGAAATATTTTGTTCTAATCAATTCAATCATTGTCCTCACAACCATGGTCCCTTGGCAGCATTTACAAACTGTTGTGGATATGGTTTTTGACTATTTTTGGCGTTAAAAGTTCTATTGTATGTGATTTTCTTCGGTTGACTAAAAATTAGAATTTATAATGAATTAATAATTGTGAAAAGAAAGAAAAACTATGATATTATCAGACTAATATAAGAAACAAGAAACAACAAGTGAACTTTTTATTACAAAATATTAAACAATCCAAACTGAAACTTGGCTTAAAAATGGCGTTGGTAATAGTTATAAAATTGATTTTGGCCCTTGGTGTTCTTACTTGGTACAGTGCGGGTGTTCTTCGTTTGATTGACGGATACTTCCGTTCGGAATTTTCAAAACATTTAAAAACTGAATATGAGAAATATCCTCGGATAAAGGTGCCATCGACGAGGGATGCTTGGGGAGAAGATGATAAAATGAGAGGGCGGAAACTGGAAGACGATGAAGACAAAAGCAAGTTTCATCAGTTTTATTATGATGATAATAATTACGAAGATATTCCTTATGGTTATAAGGATGATGCTAAGACTGATGCTGATTTTGATTCCAAAAGAGGTGAAAAAGAGTTTGACTCGCACCATATGCAAGGCATTCGGAAATATGGAAGAGTGATAGAGGGTCCCAATGAGCACCCTCCTGCAGATAAACACCTAAAAAAGTCACATAACCAAAAGGTAATTCTATAAAAATACCGGGTTGCATAAAAGATTAAGTATTTTTGCAGTTTTAAAGCTCTGGAGTTTTTCTAGAATGTCTAATAACTACTAGTAGTAATTACGTAAAATGAAATCATTTAGAATCCAGAGATTCTTATACCTACTTTTTTGCACTACTTGTAGTGATTTCTTTAGATTTCCATGTATTAACATGACAGATTACAGCAAAGGTCTTTTTGCCTTGTAAATTTTATGCTCTCTAAAAATACATTTAGATGAATATTTTATGATTCACGTTGCTTTATTTCCTATGCAAGTCAGTTTCCACAGTCTCTAGCTTTAAACATAAAAATGGTTAGTATAGTAATCAATTTTACTACTTCTAAAGCCTATCGATGGCATACATGTACAATGTACATTGTACATACTGTACATAATTGTAAGGAAGGAGAATCAAGATGAAATCAACGAATAAAATCTATTTTGTATTATTACATTAACATGACTTATTTAGAAAAATAAAGCAGCCACAAGTGACGCATATTTAATTGTAGATGTAGACATATTCACGTAGCATTTCAAGAACTAAATGCGGGTAGTGCAGAATTACTCCACTCAGGTGTATGAAGTAGGGTAATTGACTATTGATTTTATCCAGATATTTCAAAAGGTGACGTTTTTGCAGTTAGTTTGATTTGCTTGTACCAGAAAGGAGAGTATGCAGTATACATCTCAATGCATGAAGATGACTAGCAAAGAAACATAAAAGTGTACATTTAATACAGATACCTAAGAGTTAGGTACATACTCGAAACCGTATACAATATACATACATTGTACATTGTAAATACATATGAAAAGAACAAGGCAATTTATTTGCTCCAGATTACTCAAATTTTACCATTTGTGTTGCCAATCAAATTGCGGTTGTGGATGAACAGAACAGAATAGAACCGAACCGACAGATTAAGGATCAACGGGTGAAAGGCGCACATTGGGTACTGAACACTGGACACTCGATATTTGAGACGACCAATGTAAAAATAAAGTACAGAATTATAGAAAGAGAAACCTATACTCACAAGTTCCGAACAATGCAGCAGTTCGTAGTTTTTTTAGTCGATTGTTAAAGATTGAACGTCTATAGTAAATTTTAAGTGTATAAGGGAGATTTTTAGAGAAGAGAAATCAGAAAAAGTAAGCAAATACTATGAAAAACAGACCATACAAAAACATTCCACATCTTAACATGTTGTCTCCACTGTAATTATCTCTTTTCCATTACCCAACGTCTATTTGTGTTGCATTTGACATTTAAATAGTAATAGTAAACCGTAAACAGTAATTTGATTCCTATCTCAAGGCTAAAATCTACTACAGCTAAAAGTAAATTGTGAAATCATTACATTGTACAATAATAACATGCTCCATCCTAATTCCTTATGTGTTAATCCTTGATAAATGATTACCCACTTTATCGAAAGATAGAGTATTTTGAAATTTCACATATCATGTCTCATGTACCAAGCCGATTTCCAATTCAACTGGAATTGAAAACAGACGGAGGAAGATAATACCCACTTTATTTATTATTTATGCAGAATGCAGAGCTGCGAATATTCTTTAATCTCTACTCTGTAATCTACCGATATAGTAGAGATTTGAAATGTATAAAAGAATCTAATTTTTTTATCCGTTTTTTTCTCTTTTCTTAAAAACTACCAGTGGTCAGTTTTTTCTCATAGTTTCATTGTTGCACAGCAACACCGTAAATAATACAGTTTGTAGTTTGAAAAAACATTGTACTAATCGTACTCGTATTTATTTATCGCCCGAGTTTTCCTTTCCTTTGTGATTTGGCTCGGTTTTGTCCGGTTTGGATTAAAATGAAACAGTTCATTGCTCAACCAAGAAAACAATCATGGAAAAAACAAGAAAAAAAATATTTGTGGAGCTTATTCAATTTACTAAAAATACACAAGTATATCTATGCTGTAGTCTTACTACTTACTACACTCTAAATGTGACAATGTAAACTAGATACTGGATACTTTGTATACAACAATATCAAGTCTCAAGTCTCTCCATCTCTTCGTCTCGTATATCAAGGAGATGTATGTATATATTATACCAAACACACTTTGAAACCTCTTTCTTTAATTTTGTTCTTGGTTCGTTTGTCTTCTATTCAATTTCGTTTCCTCTTTTTGTCTCTTTTTCATTTTCTGTTCCTCTGTCCCCTTTTCTATTTTCTATTCTCTTTTCTCTTTTCCATCCCACTCCATTTCTGTCTCTGTCTCTGTTTCTGTCTCTGCTTCTGTTCCAATCTGTCTGAAGTCTGAACACACACAAACACAAACAGAACCACACACACGCAAAACCTCTTCAACTTCAATTTACGGTTTAGTATTATTTTACCGAGAGAGCTATCAACGACTCATACTCTGTACTCTGTATTTTATACTCTATTCTATTCCAGTTTCTACACCATGTATTTTTTTTCTTCTCCATTTTCCATGTGTCTAATACATTTTACGTAGTCACTTCACTTTACTTCACTTCACTTGTGTACTTCAACACTTGGATTTTACTATACATGACATGTTTTTATCTTGTTTAAAAGTATCTTTTGTATCTATATCTCAATTTCTCCTCTCTTCTCTTTTATACACTTACTCTTCCAGTTGCTTAGGACAAAAAAAAACTCTGTATATGTGATGGGGAAAGTGCGAACAAGAGAAAGCGAGGGAGAAAGGGAATGACAGAGTGACAGAGCGAGTGAAAGTACACTTCACTTTCACGTTCTGAAGAACTGGAGAGTCTTCATTTGAGAATTGTGGAATTCTAGAGCCTTGTTGATTTCTTTTGTCGCATCATCAAATCTTTCAAGTCTATCCATCCATCCATCCATCCATCTATATTACATCTTCAGTGTTCTTTGTACTTGTTTGTAGCTGTATTTAGCGTTTGTTACTATTTACAATGTACAATGTACAGTCTAAATATTACAAAGTACACGTGTACGCGTGTACATTCATCCTATTCATCTTGTTCTATTCAATTAATCAAGCTACATTCTTTTTTATTTCAAACCCATTCACCACATTCACCATAATTCACATGCACATCTACAATCTACAATACTTGTAATATGTAAATTATACATGACAAAAGAATAGGAAATTAGGCAGTGAGGCAAATCTAGTAAATCAAAATTAGTAGTACATCAGTCAGCAGCACAACTTCAACTTTCTAGAATCTAGAATCTAGAATGTAGAATCTGCAAGTGGGTTCCTTTCTTTTGAGTCCCTCCCATCTCCCATTCACAGTAAATAAAGGTAAATAAATTTGGAGTTTGTTGAATAAAAGAAAAAGAAAAAGAGTATTCATGCATTTCCTAAATTTACTAAAAATAAAGAAGAAAAAAAAATGTGTGGGAGTATATTACAAAAGATGAGAGCGTAACAAAGCCCAAGGATGGCTTTCCAGCTTCCAGCTTCTCTCACGATTCTCCATGGTATTTTGTGGATGCTCAAATCTTTTTCTTCATTTTCCTTTGACTTTGATACGATGGTTATGACTGTGGCTGTGATTCTGAATCCGTTTTCTCTGTAAAAGGATTATTCAAATTTTGATTCAGAAATCTGAAATCTGAAGAGGAAAGGGAGAAAATTGGTCAAAGCTCTTCTTTTCTCTACATATTATATCTTTACTGTATTCTGTATTCACTATTCACTCACTATTCACCATCTTAAGACATTTCTTCTTCAGAATCCAAGGTACAATTTATATCTAGATATTTCAGGATAGCACACAGTTTTTCTACTTTCTACTTTCGACTTTCTACTGTGTACATTGCCCTTAACCATTCAAAACCAAATAGACCAAAATATTACATTACGGAAGAATCCCCCAAAAAAGGACCAAGAGAGTAAATAGATGAAAAATATTGAGTCAAGTAAGGGGTAAAATATACACTGAGAAGTAAAGTGAGGATTGAGTAGTGAATGTGAGCATTGGAGAAGATAGAAGATGAAAAAGGCGAGTAGCGAATAACGAATAAGGAATAAACAGACAGTGGAAAGAAATGGATAAATAGAGGTATAAGCTTGAAGCAATCCTTAAATCGTTTTATTCTCCCCAATAGGAAAGTGGATTATATATTTATGGTCTCCTTTCCTTTCCTCCTGGTCTACACTGTACAATCTAGATTCTAGATTCTAAATTCTAAATTCTAGACTACTGACTACCCCAAGTTTATAACAAGTTCATACATTCGACATTCAATATGTACACATGAAATTGCGTATGTAGATTTTGCTAGTCGATAACTTGTCCCAAGAGATATGCAGTCTCCAAGAGAGGAGGAGGAAAGAGAAAGTGAAAGAAAGATGATGATGATGATGATGAGACTCCAAAACCAAACCAAACCAAACCAGTCATCCACTCAGCAATTCATAGTTCTTTTCTCCAATCCTCTGTGTTTATACAGACATGAAATAACTGACTGCCTCACTGCCTCACTAGCTCACTTGGCTCCTCAGGAAAAGTAAACGAAAATTATATTGAAATTTTAGCTGCACGTGAATGCATACATGTAACTACAATGTACAATGTACATTATACATGCATGCATTTATCATACATCTCCATATTCAAATCTCTAGTATCTAGTGACTAGCCTACTTCTTCTTTAAACCTCCTCAAGATTCTAGCAAATTTTCAATTGAAATCAGAATCTGAATAGAACAGTCAACAGAACAGAACAGACAAACTCAAGACAGACAGAGCAGGAAAAAACGTACAAATTTAGATCTACATATATGCATCTAAAATTTAATAATTCAGCTTTATAAATTTGTACAAGTAAAAAAGGGAAAGGAGGTAAAGCTCCTTGCTTTATTATTGATTACTCAATCATCCTGAAAATACTCATCTCATAATAATTTTATATTGTGTACTTTGTTCAATTCTCGCTGTTCAGTTCTCAATGCTAAATTTAAGTTGTCTTGAATCTTGAAGCTGAATATTCACGAAGACTCACAATTCAAGATTCAAGAATCAAGGATTTTTACACAAATGAAAAAATTTAAAGAATAAAAATGACCTAATATTAAATCATATTTATTGATCCGAGAATTCTGTAGGATTTATCTAAAAACTATGTAAAATAAAATGATAACTAATATTATTATGTTGTGAAATCAATAATATTGACCTTTTGTATCTTTTTTACTCTTTTTTACTAGGGTGAATATCACCAGCAAGAGGAAAGTGAGGATTTGTCCCCTGTTTCTTCGCGTCAAAGAGAACATGATCATCAGTCAAGATCCGATCAAAAAACAAAGAAAAACAACCACCGTCGACAGCCTCAACCTCAAGAACAAATACAAGTACAAGTACAACTAAAAAAACAACTGAAGAAACAGAAACAAGATAAACATCCTGTTGTACAGTCTCAGCCTCAGTTTGGAGACAAGCCGAGAGGGAAAATGGTGAAAGTGAGTAAGTCCGCCCCTGACTCCCATCCAAGTCAAACAACTAGTCGTCCAGGGACAGTGACAAGCAGAAGCAGAGATATAGACAGAGGAGCCATCGACACTGTCACTGCCATCGACAACGACATGGACCATGCAAGTGGCAGTTCCATGTGCCCTATTGAGAGGAGAGAAGATGCAGAAAATCTAAAACTAAAAATACAAGTTGAAAGAGACTCAATCTTGAACAACTTGAACAAGGACGCATCAAAATCCTCAACATCCATTCCAATATCACTAGATCCAGATCCAGAGGGTAATATAAAAGAAACTTCATCTGAATATGAATATGAATATGAATATGGGCAACAAGGACAAGAACTTGAGTTTCAGTTTCAACCGCAGTTGAAGTTGAAACAAGGGAGAGCGGACCATCAGCAAAAAATTCATTCCGGCTACGACAGCAATCAAGTTGCAGCTGGAACTGAAACCGAAACTGAGTCCACAACTGAAGTTGAAACTGAAGCGGATTCTCAAGATCAAGATGAACAAAAGAAACAACATTCATCATATGATCACTGGGCTTTGAATGAGGGGAAGGAAAAAGAATGGAAAAGGGAGGCTTCAAAATATCTATCATACAAAGATGATGATGATGATACCAATAGCAAGGCCAATGACAATGCTGATTATGATTATGCTTATGTCTTTGACAAAAAAGGCCAGCCAGCACTTTCCCAGCTCTCCAAAGATGAGCGCAAGCATGAGGATGAGCATGATGATGATGATGGGAATGAGAACATGGATGAGGATCAAGACGGCATTTGTCCTTTTGTCGAACAAGATATAGATGAGTATGAAAGGATGAGGACAGATAAAAATGAACAGTCTTTTCCTCCATGCCAGAAAAAAGGGAGTCACATCACACATGACGAATTTCATTCTTTTCCTCACCATCAACATTTTGAGAGCCGGGTTACAACTACCACTACTAACGAAAACAATGATCATGATAATAGTCATTACCATGACCAAAAAGAAACTAAGGAATTGAAACCCACTCCAAACATTTATTCTCACTCGTCCTCGTATGTACGTCATCATAATATTCCCACAACCACATCTAAATCCAAATCCAAATATAATAACCACGACGGCAATGCCAATGCCAATGAAAACGACAAAGACAAATTCGAATTCGAATACAATGACAAAGATGAGGGATTAAATGAAAATCTTGAGAGAAAATTTGATGACTTTTCTTCAAATAATATTCATGAAAAATTGGACGATTACTCCAACTCACACTCAGACAATCTTTTGGATTCACATACTCACACTACTACTACTACTTCTACTACTAATGGCGAGGAAAGTGCCACAGAAATGTTTTTACATTCTGTAGAAAATGAACATGATATCATTGTTAAATCTAATTCCAAGGCGGAGAAAGGACACTTTTGGGATCAAAATCCTGAACAAGAAACGTGTCAATGGAGTATTAGTACAAGTAAACAAAAAAACGAAGAAGGAGAAGAACAAGAAGAAGAAAATGGAGCAAATGAGAGAAATGGAAAAAGAGATAGAGTAATAATACAGACTTGTGATCAACATTATCAAGAAGAAGGAGACGAGGATAGTAATACTAGTAATAATAATAATAATAAAAATGATGATGATAATAATAATAATGATGACAAGAGCCGGGTGAAATTCCCACAGATGGGTGAAAATGAAAAGGAAGAGGAACGGAGTCCTGGCATTAGGAGTACTAGTAATAATGGAAAACTAAAGAGAAAGGTTTCCTTCCCGTCTCTACCTTCACCTCACTATTCTCACTCGGGCACGGCAGGAGTCCCCATTAGAACAACACATCCACTAAAAGGAGGGAATCTCCTCGTCTTGGCCTTGCTGTCCTCGTTATGTACTACTTTTATTACGATTATTATTATTTAGTTTCCTCTCCCATCCACATAATACATTGTCCATAATATTGCAATCCCAATACACAATACACAACCCTAGTTCTAGTTCTATTTCTAAGTGCGGATCCAGGCACCTACCACCAACCACCGACCGTCATGTCCAATGTCCAACTTTCCTTTATTTCAAGCTACATATAAATAATAAGGGCATAAATATATCTATGCTTCCTACGTCACATTATATTACATTACTAGCATTTTGTGTGATGTCATTTGAAATGTCGATGGAGTATATATAGTATACAGTATACAGTATAAAGTACGTTTATGAACAAAGATTATTAAATAACATGTTTTGATTCTCTCTCCTTCTGCCCCTCTCTCGCTCTTTCTGTTTCTATTATGCATTTAATTTTCCTACGATTCAACTACATACATGAGATTTTCTACATTGCGCACTATTAAATTCATACCGTTTGTAAGTATCCGTACTACCGCACCACCCATCATTACACATCATATACAGACGCAACTTACATTGTACAATATTTTGTACTGTAGTGAGTATTCTTTATTCTTATTTCATAAAGTTATACGTCTGCCTCACTTTCAGTCGTCATTGAAAATATTTCATATGCGATTAATAAATAGGTTCGAGCACCAAGGCATTAGAAACAGGCTAAGCACATTAAATTCTACGATCCCTGTAACTTTTCTATTAGCTACTATTTCAACTTATTTCGCCCACTGTCTTCATCATACTTGTATAATGTACAGTTCTCATAACCTGAACAGTGAACAGGGACCAGCTTTGGCCATAAGTATTTTACCTATCCACGTTTCAGATTCTATCCAAATTGTGTATCTAATATCTACGGATTCGATAGATGGATTCAGCACCAACTCAAAACTCATGCCTGCCTGATGCATCGTTGGCGGTGGTCGGTGGACGGTAAAATATTAATATCATGAACAGGTCTCTTTCTGTGCAGTAATAAATCTGAATCTTACGATACGATGAAATGGACTGGATACTGAATACTGGATGCAGGATTCTGGATGGATTGAAATTGGGAATAAACTGAGCTAAACTCAACTAAACGAAAGTCTTCCACATTCTTTGAAATAGCAGAACCCGAAACAGAATGCAGCAGACTTATACTCTCTCAAAAGGATTAAGTATTGATAAGCATGCTTATTATAAAATAATAAATGTATTGGAACTACGAGTGAAACTGTGTGTGTTGTTGGTGTGTGCCTTCTGCCTGATTCGTAGAAAATAGAAAGTAAAACTACGTCAGGAAAAATCAGTGCAGTAAAAACCACGAGCCGTTCTTGTTTTTACCATTAATGCTAATAACTTTGGCGTGGTGATTTCCCCCATTTCAAAATTATGGCTTATTGCTTATTGCACATACAGTATATTCAATATAGAATACCGCATGCCGCATCGAAGAAAAACTGTAGCATTTATCCCCTATAAAAAATTATGGATAAATATACAAAATATACATAAAAATAAAAATATCATAGTAAGTATTCAATATGGAAACAGTACATTAGGTACTAGATGTTAGAGATCTAAAGTATAGAAAATAGAAATTAATCGTGCTTATCATGATATCAACCATAGTTTCTGATTTTCCAAAGAAAGATTATAAAAGTATTAAGAATTACGAATTACGAATAGTAAAATTCACAAGATCCCAGCATCACAGGCCACAAACAATGCAAAACCAAAACTTCTATTTCAAGGCTACCGTCTTTCTATTTTCTACACGTAACAACCCTTCCTTTTTTCATTTTCTGGAGCTTTTAGTCAGGGAATCTCTTTTTAAATGATATTTGACGTCATGGGTATTAATTTGAAGGGAGGGGATCAAATAATGTACATGTACAATGTACGATACATTGTACATAAAAAATCTGCTTAAAATTAATATCTTTCTTCTTTGGATATTGAGCGTGCTTTTTCTGGCTTTTTTCACTCAACTCTGTACATTTTACATCCAATTCTAGAGTTTAGAATCTGGAGTGTAAACAAAATGCACAAACTGACACGAGAGATAAGAACTACAACATATAATATGTACAATGTAAAAGTGTCTAAAACAGTCTACAAGTTGCTAATAAAAACAACAAAAATGTCAAAACCCCTAGTTTCAAGTTTGGAGATATCTACAAATGAATGCAAATGGATGAATGTTGAGCATTGAGCATGATCCAAAAACTAGTGCTGTATTCAGCTTAAAACATACTAAATATCACGCGTAAACTTTTCAAACAAGTGTAGATATCTAAGTTGTACGCCTAAAAGTTTTTATTTAGTCGGCAAAAATCTATTTCTCAAAGTCCAAAGACATTCAACATCCCATCCCATTACTTTTTGCATCAAATCATAATGCATAATATTTACAAAGAAGCAAAATGCTGACTGGTATATTGTATATACGTACCTTCTGGTTTGTAGGTGGTACGTTGTAGATTGTAGTTGGTAGATACTGCGTGGGTAAGACGGGTAACTTTCACTTTAAACAAAAAAAGGCAAATCCCAGTTTTGGATGGAGTCAGATACATAAAAAATAAGCCATGGCTAACACTGTACACAGTACAATGTACAAAGAAGACGGGGGTTCACTCCGTCCTTTTGGGAGATTCCTAACACGTAAAATACAAAATGTAGAATGTAAAATGTAAAAAAAGAGCACCGAAAGACAACGACAAGGATAAAGACAAAGACAAAGAAAAAGGAGGAAGGGAAAACTCAAGGGAGTAACATATGTCATACGTCTAATGTCTAATGTCTACCAGACACCAGAGTACCTATAATAAAGAAAAAGGGAACATACACACGTATCCATCTAAAATATCATATGTATAATGTATAGATATAAGCTTCATATGAATATGAATATGAATATATTATTGTAATGCATATTATCATATTATATTATACATGTACGTAAATAACAAGGCTAATGCATGTATAATGTATACACAATACTTTTGCATAATATAAGAGAGATGCGTAAATGCTGGAAATCCCTTTCTGTAGGTAGACTTCTTGATACTACATGTTTACATGTGCACATATTTCTTTCTTTTCCCTTTCAATGTGAATTTGATTCTATGTTGTAGGTTCTAGCTTCTAGATACGGGATGCTAGATTCTACGACTGTATACTGCATCAGGCTCATCCTTCTCTGGCTTCTCTCTCTTTCTCCGTCTCCGTCTCTTCCTTGGTAATCGCATCATTATTAACAAAATGGTGTATGGTGTATGAATAACGGGGAATAAAGTGTGGCATTTATATGCTCCTTTGGTAAAATTTACTGCCATTTTCCATACCATTCTCCTGCTCCTGTTACTCCTTCTACTGTAGGATCATGTAGCTTCTTCCTCTCTTCTCCTTCATCCTTTATACAGATACTTAATACTTTATACGTTATACTCGAGCTCTAAAATACTATTACACCACAGAATAATAGGCTGTACAACGTACAATATTGTCCTTGTAGAATCACTTTCAACACTGCCTACTGTCTACTGTGTATTACCAAGTAGTAACACGCACCATGTATGAAGTCTGAAATAGGTATAAAATATACATGGCACATAATAGACAATATGGAATATGAAACATTGTAGTAGATGTTTTGTTGTTACTGTAGTACGTTGTTTTGGTTTATTCTGCTTATGTGTCTACATTGCAGGGAAAATATTGTATTATAGGATGTTTTCCGCTACAAAATGTTTAGAAACATGTACATTGTACATCTGTAGAAAATACAGAAGGAGCCTATCTCTACACATAGGTGTAGCTACTCTAGTCTGCAATGCAAAAGGTAAAAGCAAGTATATTCAATGCTGATGCAATAGTCAGAAGCCGTTTGAAAATCTCTGTAAAGCCTCCATTCTCGTAATATTGTAAATATGCAAGAAAAGACACTGTTTATGGAAGGTGCAGATCTAGATTGTAGATGTAAAGAGAAAGTGAGAAGGTGCATGAACTTTCACCATGTAAAATTGTACATTATGCACATGGAGGATAATAGATAATGGAAAATACAGAGTAAGCTTCACTGAGTCCCTCCACGGAAATCCATCACAAAAGTTTTAGGTTTTATACCTGTACAATGCACATAAATGTATCTACATTAATTCCAAATCCTAATAAATTCTAAATTCCGGATCAGGAACAGAAGCTCAACCAGTTGCTTTTGTTGCTGTTCATTTGGGAAAATGGCATAAAAATTTGAAGAAAGCAAATGTATACATTAAAACCCATATAGAAAAGATGGCTTTAGATTTAAGTAAATAATTTAAATTCAAATGAAACAAGAAGGAATTCCTTTACACGTGAGCCAATAATTGTTGTTGAAGTTGGAGCCGAAATTGGAAACATTGGTTTGAAAGGTCAAATGATAGATTAAATGATACTTGATCAAGGATATAAAGTATGAATGCAAGAACTTGTTTACGGAAATAAAATACGGACATTTTCGTAAACAATCCTTGTTTTTGTAAACCCACGCTGTTCCTTTTGCCTGGACCTTGCTCGCCATTCTCAATCCATGCACATGCAAGAAATACAAGAAATACAGCTGGCCCGGAAACCGTGCGAGGAGCAGTGAATTTAGCAACATGCCCTATTTTCATCCACAAGCGATAAACGTAATAGCACACCGATTTTCATAATGAAAAGAGTAAACAGTAAACAAAGTACAAAAAGACATCCGCATCGTCATTGCTGCTGGTTGTTGCGATGCAAAACAAGGAAGAAAAATATTACATAGTTCACATTGACTCTAGCTGTCTCTTTGACTTTGGTTTCATTTGACAACAAGTCCAGTTTAGAAAGGACTCGGAGGAAATCACATTCAAGTAAAGGTTGAAAATGTTATCTCAAAAGACAATTTACTATTTAAAATGTGTGATACAACTTTCTCATCGTTTCAATTTTGCTCCATTTGAGTGGAACCACAAGAAAAGATGTATAGTTCACAACAATTCCACATTTCGAAAATTTCTTCGGATTTTAAACATCTTGTCCTTTATATTCTACTGTGTCATTCTTGTCTACGGCCTCTTCAAAAAATATTTGAGTGGAGAAACAGAAACAAGAGAAGATTTGGCCTTTCACCTCATCTTTGTATTTGCTTTCTTCTCTTGTCTTGTAGCCCATTTGGAAATTTGGAGAAAAACTCGAGAAATTGTGGAATACTTGAACCAAGTCATTAATGTCAACGTATATTTGGCACGTAAGTATTGAATGCTCATAAAAACCTTCTAGTTTATATTTATAGCTAACTAATTTCAGGAAGCGAAGCTGATTATTGGAATTGTCATTTCCTTCAGTCCATGTACAATTCGTTTCTATCAAACAAATTTGAAACTCGTTAGTGGCGCCATCTAGCGGCAAAATTTTAAACTGGAATGTGCGCCACCTAGTGGTCACATTTTAATCTACAGTAGACAAGTTTTAAGAACTTGTTTGTAGGACATGGAAGTGGCTTCTACAATAATAGATGGACGCGATTTCGTATTTTATATTTAGCTTCGCTTCTGGACCCTAAGACATTCATACTTTTAAGGCTGACTTTGCTAAACTTGTTGCCTTTTCAGTGTTTTGTATTCTCGTGTGTTTTCAGGCTTCTTTTCAAAAACTGGAAAATTACCGGAGGAGGACAAAACTGATAAAATTCTTGGATTTTCATTACACTGGCTACTAGTAAATGCCACAAATTTTACCTTGTTTTTCCTGCTTCGTCCACAAAATCTTCAATATACGTATAGCCACCTCCCACAAAAGTTACAAAATGCTTGGATGCTCCTCCTCTTCACCTTCTTTGAATTTTACAGCTATGCTCAAATTCAGTTCCTCATTGCATTCCACTGGATTTACAGTTTTATTGTATTTTCTCGGAGCACGGGCACTTGGCTGAATTTGATGAACACAAGAGCGATCGCCGAATTTGAGCCCGAATTCGAATTTAGACTCCACATAAGAGCGTACAACATTCTCCGCTTACTAAACACCCTACTTAACGGCTGTTTATCAAAAGTGATTTGGCCCGCCTTTCTTTGGCTCAACATTCCGGTGCATGTGCTCATGATCTACGTCACGGTCAAATTCCATGAGCGGTTGAATTTTGTGGGCTTGCTAATTTTCCCAGGATGGGCCGTATTATTTATCCTGTTTGAGCTGGGCATCTACTATTTCCCTGGGAAAGTCGTTGAGCTGTCTGAAGAGTGGAAGAGAGGTCATCAAGGATTTCTGAGCAAGTTGAAACAAGGAGAGGAGAGAAGATGGGGTGAACAGTGCTTAAAGTCTTTGCAGCCATTCGGTTGTACGGTCGGGAACATTTTAGTACTGAGAAAACACACAGCCCTCATTATTTTTAACATGGTTATTCATCTCACCATTAATTGTCTCCTCATTCTCTAGTCTCTCATCTCTCATAGTGTAGTGTGAAAATACTGTTATTTATTTAGAAATATTCACAATCCATATAAGAAAAATTTGAAGTTTGAAAATTTAAATTCTTTACAATTATTGACTAGAAATTTTAGAGACACTGGGAGGTTTTATATTATTCATACGTATGAAAATATGTTCTAGGCGGAATTTTTCACCAAGGAGCTCAGTGTCAATCTTGCAGATCATAAACCATGGCAAAGTATATATTTGGAACGTCGGGGAAAAGAGAAGAATAACGCTACACGCTAAGTCAGGGAGGCTCTTTTTTTCTAAAAACTGCCATCTTTCTCCATCACGGTTTTATTATAGATATTTTATGCTAAAACCAAACCAAACCAGCCCACACGTTCATACAGTGAAAAAATACAAAAACAGTGTGATATTCTTGAGTATGTAGCTCATCCGCAAGTAAATGTACAGTGTACTAAATAGCTATAGAGTATAGAAGATAGTGTACAATGTACATTTACATGTATACATTTAGACTCCACATTAATTCAATATTGTAGCCATAGGAGAGGAAATTTAGTTGAGCAAGGATTCTTTCATCTTTTAAGCGCTTCAGGGAAAATGAAACCATCAGCAAATTTAGTCGATACGTAAAATTCATCAAAGAAAAATGCGTCAAAGCTTACATCGTCATGTCCGCTCACATCGAATGGATCTACAATCTACAGCATTCAATTCTATAGACAAATCATCTACACATTTAACATGTATACAGAGTCTATGACTAACGATTTCAAATGACTCTGAACTTTTAAAAAAGAAGCGCTGATACGACATACATAATACATAGTTTCGAGTATCAGGTATTTAGTATCTAGTTTGTAGCACGTTTGATGATTTTCTGCCCCCAGAAGAAATCAGCAGCGGAGACAAGCTAAAAACTAATATTTATTATCATTCAGTATTCAGTTTTCAGTACTCCTTGCTAAATCAAGTTCACTGATTCACTGATTGACGAAACTTGAAGCTTGTTGTAGGACTTTCATGTTAAATCTTGCATCAAGTACTAAATTTTAACTTTTAAATACTACTTTAAACTTTATATTACGAGTCATTAAATGGGGAAAGTAGTGTCAAAAAAAGTTTTAAAAAGAAAGTAAAAAATGAGCATAAAATTTTTCTCTACGCTTTCGAGTTTTAAAATGCCAATGCCTATACTTGGTTTGTGGTTGGTGGATAATTATTGGAATACTGCAGTATAATAGTAATCATATCCTTACTTTTTCGGTAGTATGTGTATTGTGTCATGTGCATCGTTGCCTCCTACGCATAAACAAGTACACTGAAAACTGTAAACATGTGAAAGTTGATAGTAGATTGGAGATAATCTAGAGCAATTTCAATCCAGCTGGAGTTGTCACCGTCTCCGTCATCGTCTCACTTTGATTGTCATGGTCATTATCATTTTCATTTTCACGAGTCCACGAGTGGATTTATTAAGTATGAAAGTGAAAATCATGTAGATTGTACATTGTATTTAGATGCATCCATCCATTCATCCATCTTTATGCACTTGTACGGCAGATATTGCAATGAGGCAAGTTCCAACTCCATCTCTGAAAAGAGAAAGAGGAAGAGATTGGAGTAGGATTGAAGGAAAGAGTAAGAGAGAGTGAGTTTGGCTCCAGATTACCAAAGCAAAGCAAAGCAAAGCAAATATCCTTACTCCTGAATGAACACATTGTTTTAATGAGAGTCCAAAAGTCCAATATTTCCTCTTTTGCTCGTTGTTCCTTGTTCGCTGTTCTCTCCACATGTCAAGATTCTCACTCATGGTAAAATCCACAGTCCTCAATCCATCCAAACTCCAGAATACAAGCGGCATGCTACATACTACATACTGTGTGTAATACTACATGCACGTTTATCAATGCCAACCCCCGTGTATTAGAAAATCTTCTCGACAGTCAATCGCAATACAATACAATACATGCAACTCAATCTAAAATAAAGCAAAGTATACTGTGGACTGTAGATTGTGAATTGTGGTGAACTGGAAGTATCTAGAAGGAAGAAGAAGCTGAGACGCAGTTGTTTGGATTGGTGCAGCAGCATTTCAATATGTATTCGACTTGTTATTTGAAGAAGGAACATGGAACATGAGCTAGTTTGTTATGAGGACTCCATACAGTATACAGTGCTCATAATATCAGCTGGCTATAGCTTTCATTCTTTTTCTTCTAATTCTTCTTCTATACTGCTCATTTATTTGCTAAAACAGTGCCATTTTCTTCTCATTTTTATTTACCTAACCTCCTCTTTCTCCCCATACACCATACCATATGCACCTTTGCCCTTTCTCTTTGTCCTCTCTTTTTCATTTGACCATTATCATTTTTGTGCATTTGTGGTATTACGTATACACAATAAACAATAAACAATGAGCAATAAAGACACAAATACATATCGATAGACAACATTAAAACGACTAATATCTTTTCTTATGTGGGATCTACGAGTAAAATAATAAAACTCTCCAGTAGTAAATAAATCATGTTGTAGATTTTATTAACTTGTAACCAGAATTTAATTTCGCTGAGAACAGCATGGTCTATCTTTTCCAAAGGCTTATTATTTTTCATACTTATTAATTGCATATTATATTACATTTTGATGTGATTGCGGATCATCTCATTTTCATTCCGAGTGATAAAAAGTGTTTGTTTCCCTTTGACCTTTACCCTTTACATTCTACATTTTATTGACAAAATGCATATCTTCTATCCGGTATCACTTTTATTAGAACCAGCTGGAGGAGACTAGATTGACATGGAACATAGAAGTGCATGATTCATACTGCATGAAGTAAATTAAGAGTCTGTCCACTGCCCACGCAACATTTATCGTCATCGAAAGATTGACAAACTGTAAAGTAATAAATAAGTAATTGGATGCCAAAGATTCTATATATAAAGACTCCCAGTGTTTTCCAGTTCCTTTCCTTGGTCTTTTATTTTGAGTTGGCGTGGGTGGATCTTCTCACAATTCTCTTTGACACATACAAATACAAATACACATCCAGAGAAAAGGAACCAAACACGTGGAGAAAGACTCGGGCGTGTATCTGTATGTATTTATGTATATGAGACAGAAATAGAATTTAAAACAAGAATAATATCCTCCAGAGTTCCAAGGCACGAGAGACCTGTGCTTAAGCTTGGACGTATTGTGTATAACTATCTTCTATTTTGACATTCTCATGGTTTCTCTTGCCCAGTTACAAAATATGACGAGTTAGTGTAATTCTGGGATATTAATGGAATGTCCTGTGGAAAATGGATCGGCGTGGCGTGAAAGACACGAATATTTCTAGCATCTAGGATCTAGTGTCTAGAGTCTAGTGTCTAGAAAGATACTGGTCACAAAAGGAGAAGAAGACGAGAATGAATACTAAAAAGAAGAGAGATGAAATATTATTATTATATTGAAGCAGTTTTCATTTGCAGCAATAATAGTACATGTATTCCAGGATGCAAAGACGAATACGGGTCGGAGCATGGAAGTTGTAGATGCATAAATTGTAAACGTGCGTCTACGTTGTAAGCTGTTTTACTTTATAGTGTATACATGGGCGTGGAACCCTCCTCCTTCCGCGTATGAGGTTTTGTTGCAAATTCTCCACCACGAAACTGGAAACTGTCTCATGAATTTCAAAATGAAATTCAAATCCTCTGGTGTAGTCTGATGCATCGCTACTTGGGCTTTGGTTCGGATTCTGTTTCTGAGTCTAATTCCGATTCTGGTTCTGATTCTGGTTCTAGTTTTAGTTCTAGTTCTACTTGTTTGCCCGCATGAATACGCGTTTACTCCAACTGGGAATGGTAAAATGTGTGAGCTCATTAGTTTAAAAATCCATCTGGTTCCCGGAAATTGTCTACCCGTGCCTTGATTATTTGTCAAAAGATGAGTCAAAGGAAGAAACTCTTGTCATCTTTCTTCCTTGTCTTCTCAAGTCTAAAGTCTGGCTGTTGTCTGTTGTCTATTCATTCGTTTCTACGTATTCTTCCTGCACACTCTACTTTGCACATTGTACATTGAGCAAGTACGTCATACTCTCATTTATTACGTAATGTATGTACAAATGCACAATGTACAAACTACAACTTTGAATAGAGTAGGCAACACATGCAAATTATAAATAAAGTCAAAAGTTCTCAATTCTTGAGGATTTTGAACCGCCTTAAAAGCATAAATGCTTAAGGCTCCGGATGTGAGGCTGAACAGAAAACTACGTCATCGTGTCGGTACACAGTTACAGCGCTTCAAAAAAATATTTAAAACTTCTCCACTTTGTCCGCTAGATGGCGCACTAACGAGCTCTAAATTTGCCCGCTAGGTGGCCAATTGAACACAGGCGATTACAATAGTCAGCTTCGCATCCTAAAAAAATCCCTGTTACACAGAAGCTTACAGAATTGAATAATAAACAAATAGCTTTGAATTCTTCAAGTAAAATACAAATTTCTAACACTGTCTTACGGAACAATTGATTGATTTTTCATGGGCTTTAAAAACGCAATGTTGGCGTGACATGGGAAACGATTTGATCAGAATAATGTAATTTAGTTTGATATAATGAATTATTCATGCTTCAACGTTTCAAAACACTTCCGTTATTTCAGCACCCGGAAACACTGGATTTCCTAGTTAAAATTTAGTATCATGTTGTCACGAATGTTTTTGAGGTTTTTATTTGAATTGAAAAATTATTCGCCGTGTATTTTTTATTAAATTATAAGGAAAAGTATTACACAGAAAAAAAAGTGTGGTGACAGGGGAAATTTCAAATTCGTGTTCTGCATGTTTTAGCATTCAGGATTCAGTGCAATCAATATTGAACAATCAATGTCTATTTCCATTTTCTATCGTCTTGTAGTAGTACAAAAGCACTTTGTTTCATCTAAGAAATTCTCAGAAAAAAGAGAGTAATCGTTGCAAACAGGGCAAAACGACTGTAATGTTTGTCCTGGTGTAACAACAAAATGGCTAAAACTTACTTTATTCTGGCATGCATTGTCAGTTTAGTAGCAAGAAATGGAAAAGCTTTGTCCGAGGAAATTCAGCGTGGAGCAGGGCTTCCAGTTTTTCTTCGGTCACCAATAGAAACGACGACCCTGGAAAATGTTGACCTTCACTCAATTCTGGATGACGTGGCGCAAACTGGTTGCTGGATTTATCTCAGTCAAAACATAATGGAGGACCCGAGTGACAATAGAGAAATTCAGTTGGCAGCTCAAATCGGCTCAAAATCGGACCAAAACTCGAGAAATTCGCTCAAGTGGTTCATCCCAGTTCTGCTCACATCAAAACACGACCGATTCCTACAATCTGACAAATATTTGAGTGACGGGCTGAGTTTGACAGCTCGCTCAAAAAACTCGTACTGCTTCATTAACATGTTTTACTGGCCGTTGACTTGGAAAAAGTCTACATCTCCTGCTGAAATTCGGAATGGAATTCGTGATGTACTCGAAACTGCGCATAACAATGCAGGGAATCCCGTGTTTTGTCGCTCTTTTATAGAAAATCAAGAATGTAGGTTGTGTGAGTTGTATAATCCAGTGATTACGGCAAAGGTCTATGAAATGTTCTACAAGCGGTTTCTTTTACAAAACGCATTTCAACATGACGCACTACCTGAACAATTTTTTTGAACAAAACAGGCCATCATTTTTGACGCCAAACTTATTTGATCAGCTTGATAAATGGCTGGATATTTGTAAATCACAGTGTCCCAAAGGAAGCACGAAGCTATCCTTTGCAGAATCCAGTTGTCAGAATTTAGAGCCGTGTCAAGCCTTTCATAGGCTTAAACGTATTATCGTTCGTCAGAATGCAACTTGCACCGAGGAAGTGCCTGATCTTATCACTAGTAAACTGCAACATCCCAAAACGGTTTTCATGACGACGGCTCAAGATCTTTCCTTTTACTGGAATCAGTTCAAACGACAAATGAAAATGCATCCAAAACTCATGAAATTTGTTCACAATGGACAGGATTCACAACAAGATGAGCTGGTTCAAGAACTCCAGGGAATTGGAGTTCGATTGGGAAAGGTGGAAATTTACCCCGATTTGATTTTGACCCCATTGAAAATTCTGATGAGTTCTGGAATTTTTTGGTGGTGGGAAAAATGGGAACAAATCAAATTCCATCAGGATCGACAAATTTGGAAAAAACCAAAAGAATTCATCGACGAATCTCTACCAGAATTCAAACCACTTTCATTTAAAGATTCCGACATTCATCTCGTCTTTCAACTTTGGCTCCTCTTCCTCATTTTACCAACAACTGTTTTTATCCTTGAAATCAGCGGGAAATCAATAAAAGAGATTTTGGAAGAAATTAGAAGGGACGGAGTTTCCTACCCAAAAAAACGGCTGATGATTTTGTTTTGGAAATCAAAAGTAGCTGTTAAAAATTTGGTGATTGCTGTTTCGTTTCAGGTTAATAATGTAACACAGTCCGAAACAGAATCCGAATCCGAATTCGAATCCGCGTACAGTTTTGAAGTTCCACATGCTTCATCCCAAGCCGTGCAAAAATTCTGAGCATTCTGAATTCTGATGTTTTCAATAGTAGAAAAAAGTTTATTGTAAATATTGTATAAAAATACAGTTGAAAAAAATATAGATTTTTTGCCATGTTTTTTCCAATCTTGTTTACCATTTATACATGTGTGTTATGAGCTCAAAGCACATGTAAATACTAAATACATACATGGAAAATTTCCGTTGGGTTAAGCTTGTTGTAATTTACTTGTTATACAATTTATACAGCAACAATTGCTTCACTCCACAATAATTCACTTCAACTTGGTCTTCCGTTGTGATGTACAATGTACAATGAAGATGAGAGTAGTGATGGCGAATCGAAAGACAGGCAGCAGACAAAGCAAGAGAATGAGAAAATGATGCTTGGAAAATCGGGAATAACCATTAAATTTTGACGTGTTCGCAATGTGAAAATTGGATTTTGGACTTGAGATTTTTGAACCAGCAGCCAAGCATAAGGCATGAGGCAGTGATTACTTTTATTCTGCTCCTCTCCTTTAGCAACATGGAGGGAAGGAAGAGGAGATGAAAAAGGAAGAAGAGCACCGACTACTTCCTACTTTCTACTGACTACCGACTGTCGAAAATCGAATGTGTGTAACATTCTCGATTCCACACACACACACACACCCACTTTCACTTGTACTTTCTTTTGCTCATCTTTGTTGAGCAAGGATGGGGTTTGGAATTGAAAATTGTCAAGAAAAATGGAAACTTGATGATTTCGATTTCAGTGCGTTCAAGTAGATAGATACATCCACGCAACCTACAACTTACAATGTACATGAGAGAACCCTCCATCTTTATATTTAATTGATGGTTTTGAGTGGAGAGTGGAGAGAACAGATGTGCGGTTGTGTGTATTTACATTTACCATGATTAATCGTCTTTTACCGTCGAAACACAATTTAATGTATCTACTTGACTCGGCTTGGCTTGGCTTGGGTGATTTAGCCATTTTCCACTATTTATTATGCATCATGTATTTTTTACTTTTACTTTTACTTCCCACAACTTTTTTCCACCGGCCCTTTATTAAAAGTAAACTAGATAATTTTTGTATTTTTTTATTATTATTATTACAAGAAAATAATCAAAAATTTTCACTTTGCAAACTAAAATTGAAAGTGAACGGGAAACTGAAGATGGAAATGTTGTAGCTCAAAAAGTAGTAGTAAATTTGCTTCATACCTGCTGCATTTTGAAATCCAAGAATAAAGAGTAAGAAGTAAGGAGTAACGAGTTTTGTGTGCTGGATGTTGGATGGAGTGAGGAGAGTAAGTAAACTGTAAAGTATGATAAGTATTTCAATAAGGAAAAGAACATTAAGAGCCGCTGTTTCTGTTGCTCCTCCTTTGTAATGTTAAACCATGAGGACTAAAGTAGCCGATTATGGAAATTAGGAGACGAAGAAGAAGAAGAAATGTCTTGTGTATCTGTAGGTTGTATGTGTATTTTGCATGTATATTATATGAATCTACTTCTTGCATTTCCGACTCATTTGTGGTTAATCGACCATCCTTGATCCATCCCGTCCTCCTAATATTTCCACCATCACGAGACTTTGTATTGCGTGTAATGTGTAATGGGTAATGTGTAGTGTAGACTTAATATGTAATATCGTATTTGGATGTAAAATACCTTTTACATTGTACGTTGGAGATAGTATAGCATTATACACATACAATACATAATATGCATACTACATAATTTTAGTCATGTTTCCACCGTACACACAACATTTCTTCATATCATTACCATCGTCATCGTCATTATTATTCTCCTTCTGTTACTCCTTCTTGTCTATAATTTAAACTCCTTCGTTTCTCCATTCTCTCTTCTTCTCCTTTTTCTTCTCAGTTCTCAAGTTTAGACTTGGTCTCAGACTTTCTTGAGACTTGAGAATATAAATTAATTTGGATCATAATTTGGTTCTGTAACCTTTTTCTCCCTCTTTCTTTCAAACATACCAATTTCCAAATTTACCAATTACGCATTTTACACAGTCCAGATTCCAGTTAATAGAAATCAGCATTTAGCAACTCGAGCAACCATGGAAGCACAAAAGTAGGGAATGACAAGGAAAAATACATGAAATATGGATATCATATGGAACTTCAGCGTTTTAGATAGAAACTAAACTAGTGAAACTTACATACTAAATAATAAGAATGAATTATCTTGTGAAAAAACGTAATTAATTTTAGCTTTTACATGGTAGTCATAACAACATGAAGCTTTGTAAGTAAAATGAGTCACTAGTCATTACGGTTTTCCGATTCGGAATTGGAATCAGTTTCAGGTTCAAATTTTGCTCGTTTTGCTGTAACTGGAAAACTATTACATGTTGTTAAAAATGCATGTATACATTCAGATGAGATAGGTTTTACTTCATTTGAATTCCAATTGAATTTTGAGGGAGAATCAAGAGGTTTTGGTTCAGAGTTCAGAGGAAACGCAGCTGGAAATCAACATTTCTCAATTTATGCCATACCATGGAAAGTGGGAAATGGAACATGGAAAATGGGAAACCATGTTTCTACGATATGATTCGGATTTTGTTCGTTCCCAAAATTTTGTTTTAGGTTTTAGAATCACAGTTGTAAAATAAGTGCACAAATACCGTAAGTTGCAGCGAAAAGCGTGGAGCGAGGAGCATGGAGCAACATGATGATTCCATTGGAAAAGTTAGACTTGCAACTTGATTTTCCATGTGGTTTGTCTGTAGAATACAGAATGTAGAAGGCGGAATGTATATTGTAGCATGTACCATATTTCAATTTTTATGAGAATGAATGGTCACCCAGCATGACCAACAGGAAATGAGCCGTAACAAATAAAGGTTTCCGTCTCTTCTCCATGATAAAAACCCGAGCGGAAACCAACGCATTTACATTCTGACTAGTTACACTCAGAATCACACTCGGACTCACACTCACACTCACACTGGAACTAGATTCACACTGCTGTGCAATAAAATGCAATTCAGACGGACCAACCAACAAAAAGGAACGATATAAGTAAAAGTAGAAATCTCCCCCTCTCTCTCTGTCTTTCTCTTTCTCTTTTTTCCGCCTTCCTTATTTTTCACTCTCCACTTTCACCTTGCTACTTTACAACTTCCAGCTTCCAGCTTTTATTTGAGCTAACGATAAGTGCGAGAAGGAAGAAGGAAAAACCCGCTCAATAACTAAGACAGAGAAAGATGGAAGAAAGAAGGAAAATAACCATCAGGAAGAGGAAAAAAGGAGGGAGGAAGTGAAAGGAGAAAACATGTAAAGAAGTGTAAAGAATATCTACCTGAGAAAATCAAGTAAACCAAACCAAACTGAACCAGAATCCATTTTTTCTGTCCAAGTGCACCTAGAACCAGAAATTGATAGTGTCGTACATAATGCGTAATCATTGAAACATGGCTTTACATACTCCGACTCACTTTATCTATACCTTTAACATTTCTCTAGATTCCAGATTATAGAGTTATAGAGCACGTGTGTACGTACATAATAAATGAACGTATCCTTTTACCTGCTCACTCTTCAATGTCCTCTGCTCAATGTTCACGACTAACATTTGCCCGTTATTTAACTCACGTAGAATACAAAGTGCATACTTTAGGCAACGGATCCAATCTAAATCAAACCACAGCAAGGCACATCACACCACGAGGTGAATCTAGAATCCAGAATCTAAAATCTAGAGCCAAGAACCAAGAATCAAGAGCAATGTGTGGGTTTATAAAAGGATAATAAAGTAAATGAGCAAATGGAGTTGAGAGAGGGAGAGGAATCGCAAATGTGCTTGACACTACTTTTACATATGATCCAAATCGCTTGACACTGGACACAACGTATCTGTACTAAATAAAATAATGAACTCAATGAAAGAAGAGAAAGCTCACAAATGAATAGTCTCAGAACCTTAGTTGACCCTTACCATCGAACTAGGCTGAGAATTTATTACTATTTATTTATTATTAAGCATCTAAATTTTATTTAAAATCCGCCAAATAGTAGAAAAAGTCCATACACAAAATAAAATATTAATGTCTACGGACATTGTTTACGGACAGTTGCAGTTACAAGTAAAAGTAAACAATATTAATGGATTTTAGTTCTCCGTCTAAAGTGCGTGAAAAGACTGGCAGGAAAACTAGAATAAGCTCTCTATTTCAATTTTTCACTCCAATCTCTGAATAAGAAATTCACAATCCACCTCGCGGCGATACATTAATTTTCACTCTGTTACATATTATATGGTTCTGATTTTCTACGGCAACTGCCAAAGCAGATACACATACAAAACATTTGCATTTGCAAGGATCTCATACTAAAATTACGCGTGGTGAGTTCTCCGACAGCAATCTAAAATGTACACTTTATAGTGTGCAAAATCAGGAGTAGAAAAAGCTCCGCTGGAATGTTTTTTTTCCGGAAACTGACTAGAAAAATAAGCAAGCTGAAAAATAATCCACAATCCACTTTCTTTACAAGGGTTGAAAAAACAAGGTGGAAAAATATTGACTATCCGGCTAAAAACTACATAATACACAAGCAACAACAAAGTTACTCCGACAAGAGATAACGAGAGAAGGTTACATATTCTGCGTGTCTCTTCCGTAGGCGCACACACATGTTCATTCGCACCTATTTTGAAAGTACGAGAGGGATACATGAATATGTGATCAAAATAAGTAGTAAGTAAAAAAATACATCTAACAATGAAAAATAGCTAGCTGATAGTTGATAGTTGTATTTTAAACATATAAAACAATGATAGGATGTGATTTGAGAATTTAGTAAATTATCCAGGCATTAGCATTACAGGATTATGCTATTATATATTATACAAGTTTGTACACTTTGGACTGCACATAGCACGTTTTAGACGTCTACTCAGGGAAAAAACAATAGCAGGGCAAACCAAAAGCAAGTAAATGGGATATTATATTGATATATGTATAATGTATAGTCAACAGTAAAGTTACATAGTGCATATTATGTATCGTACTTAGTGCACAGAAAAGCATATATGTGAGTCATACTACTGATGTAACATACTCTACTGTGCCTGGGGAACTCTTTGGGTTTTAAGGTTTCCATCCTGCGCGAAACATTCAGCATCCAACATTCTAGATTCTATATTTTGTGTATTTGAGAAAGCTGTAGTAACAGCGGAAAAGAAAAGAAGACCACGAGGAAGGCGAAGGAAAAGGACGGAAGGAAGGAAGAAAGAAAGGACAGCATGAGCACTACTACCAACAAAACACCATCACTCGCTCCCAGCTCTCAACTCTCCACTCTCTACTCTCAAGTTCACAACTCGCAACTCACAACTGAACTCAAACTACAAACTTGTTTTCCCATTCCAAAATGCTCAGTAGAGTACAGTCCAGTACATAGTAAATACACAGTACACGTTATAGATTATACTTTTACACTGTAGTTAGTAGTTACACCTAAAGGGCGTCCTAGAATAAAATCCAGCATTTGTTTTCATCTCCATACTTTGAATACGTTTCCTTTTTTCTTTAAAGGGTCTTTTGTAAAATATTGTAGATGAAATTTTGGAAATTTTGATTTCTAGTAAAAAAAATTGTTTCTTTTGTTCAGTTTATGGTTTTTGATGAACGTAAAAAGACATCACGTGAAAAAAATTAAAGTAGTAGTTTAAAAAGATATGAAAAAGAAATGATAATATGATGATGGGAAAAACAAGAATTTTGTTTTGTACAAAATGTCTGTAGCAAGTGCCGTATAAAATTATGCAATAATGCACAGAAATATAGAATGGTACAAACTACGAGCCATCACCTTTTCTTTCTCATTCTCTCGTATGCACCACCATTGGCTTTAGAATTGAGAATCAAATGAACACAGATGTACATATGTATGCGCGAATCCATCCTGTACTGTTTTGAACACAATAGGTAGTTTCCTAATTCCTTTTGTATGGCATTTCATTTGGAATTTGAAATTTGGAATTTAGGTGATTCCGCCCTACGAAAAAGCATTGTGTTGCCCTCTACTCATAAACCTGTAGTGATACAAAGGAACAATGCAATAACATATAATACTTGTACACTGTACTGTATATCTTGCAAATATAATACTCTTGGCTCTTGGTTGTTGGTTATTGGCACACCGCTATTAAACTGACTTCAACTTGAAAATATTCAACTCTCGAAATTCGAAACTCAAAACTCGAACCAATTGTACAGCAGTTGTAACTCCAAGTCCAACTTTGACCCAATACAACGTAATGTAAAATTATACAGAATATGCAACACAATCAATATGTTGTGTATTATACCTACATTGTAAATTGTACATATGATTAAAACTGTGGATGTAGAATGTAGATTCAAGCATTTGTTGAAAACTCCATTGTATTTTGTATCATCATCAATTGCTATATCTAGATGTGTGTATGCACAATTCACATGGATGTACATTGCATACATGCACTCTTATTTTTCCCGAACCTTTCTCGCTTCCTCCACTCCGATTTTCTCTCACTCTTACTTCTCTCCCTCTCCTCCCTGTACAACTCAACTCTGCTCTGCTCAACTCTGTTCTGTTCTGCACTATTCTGCACTGTTTCGTCTTGCATTGGCAGCCTATTTAGGAACGTGCCTCCACCGTTCCAGCCTCAGTTTGTGGAGAAATAACCAACTGACAAGGTTCAAGTCGGACGCTGACTCCAGCTCAACTCAACTCAACTCAATTCAATTGAACTCGACTTTAGTTTTGACGAGTGCCACAGTCATCATTGAGACAGGCAATGGAGCAGTTCTACATATTGCCCTGAGCACAAAGCACAAAGCCCAGTTATAGAAAAAGAAAAAAGAACAAAAAGAAGAACAGGAACCAGACTGAAGGTTCTCGTAAAATTTAAACATTTCTCTACAGTTTCCTGTATTCATATTCCTCATTCTCAAAACTTGGCGGAGATCGAAGTGACGAGCCTTGCTGTTGAAAGACGAGACGAGACAAGACAGAGGGAAAAAGTAAAGTTTTTTTCCATACTGCCGGTTCATCATACAGCTTACAATATTCTTCTTCTACTTTCTCCTCTGAAACTATTTTATTTCAACGGCTGTGTTTGACTCGGCATACGCGAAATATAGAATATAGAATATAAAATTGTACACTTGTGCTGGATGCTGGAGGTTCCATGAATTTTATAACCATCCATTGTACATTGTAACAGTATGAAAAGTGGGAGGACGAAGACTTTGTCTGTCATTTCTCCAGTGTCTGTGTGAAACATTCTCGTTGGGAAAAAAATACATGTAATTCCATAAAGTTTAAATGGATTTTTGAGTATTATTTGAGTTTTCAACGGGAGGAAAAAGTAAAAGAAAAGTCATAACATTCAACTTTAACTCATCCTCTCAACTCCCGTCATCATCATCGTCATCACAAAGAAGAAAAAAACACCGGCCGAGACAAAAAAAATAGAAAAGAATAAAATTCATATTCAAAAATTTCAAAAAGACTTATTATACAAAAGGTTTGGAAAAATTAACTAAAATTTGCAACACTTGCAAATTTTTCAAAACGTTAATGATAAAAAAATAAATTGGTAAGAGAATTTTTGAATACAGAACAGAATTTTGAGGAGTAGCTTTTAGATTGTAGATTTTTTCCGTCTATAGTCTGTTTTCGGTGATGTCAAGTCAATGAAAAAGATCCTGTCGGTGAAAGTGAATACAAGTAGCAACTGAAGAACAATAAATAAAATCAAGAAACATCTTTTAATTTGTTAACTACAATACAAAAACAAACACATTGTAGAGAAGAAAAAAAAAAGTTTTACATTAATAATTTTCCATTTTCTTCTGCCCATGTACAATATCAAAAATATCAGAGGTTACTTGTTGGCTCTGGTATTGTATTCTGTAGAATTCCATGTATTGAATTGACTGCACATTGTGAGTGTTGATGGATAAAAATGTGATAATAAGAAGTAGATCAAATACGTAATAGTATTATCATCATCATCATCATCATCATCATTATTTCCACCATCTCGTTATTCATGCTTCTTGGAAAATGCCGACAGCTTTAATGATATTCGATCACGTCGTACTTGGACTTTTGTTCGTTATGGCCATGTTCTGTGTGGTTCTTGTCACAATTCTCACCCGGAAGTTAACTCGGCACGACAGTTTCATCGTCTGAACCCCCTACTGTCTTGACCTCCAATACTTGAGCTATACTTTACTCCACTCTACTCAAACTACAACTTTATTTCTTCTCTCATTTCATCCCTGTTCAATCTATTTGGCTGAGTTTGGTTTCGTTTCTTGGTAAGTTTTGAAATTTGATTTTCCTCATTTCATTTCCTTCTCCGTATAGAAATACACAGACATAAACATACATGTATTATACATTATACACATTCCAAGGTTTTTTCCGGGTTATTTTCCGTCTCCACCCAAATTCAACAATTTATACTATACAGTTTGCCTTAAATCTTTGCTACTTGTTCCTTTTCTATTTTCTGTACTACACAAAACTAAATAGTTGTTGATTTTCTTGTCATTTTTTGAACTCAGTCTTTAAATTCTTAAGCTCTTATTTTATTTAATATTGCCATGTAAAAATAGAAACTCTTGGGAATCCAAAGTTTACAAAAACTCGTCAAAAGATCAAAGTTATCCGTATCAGAGTTACACGCTCAAGAGTTCAAAAATAAAATAGGGATGCGTCTTTTTATTTCATTTTAAGTGTGATCGCCAAAGTTTAAAAGTAGCAATAATAATAATAATAATGAAAATTGTGGATTATTAGAACTTAAGAGTAAAGTGAAAAAGATAGGAAAATTCTAAAGATAAGCCTTTTCCAGTTTTTTAATAATATTGAACTGTTGAGCATTGAACATTGAACATTGAGTATATATTTTCCACAATAATATTTATTTCCAAAGAGAATATTACTCAATAGGTCTCATAGGTTTTATCCATAGAAATCCACACCAAATCCCATCCCATCTTACAATGAATTACAAATCTAGGTTCATCCAGTGTAAATAAATACGAAGAGTTATTATGTATCGTATATTACATATTATATACACTTTACGAATTGCCCAACCATTGGTAGGGTTAGTGGTAGAATGCATGCCTTTCCAAATGAAGGAGGGAATCAAAAAAATGAAAAGAAAAGGAGACTGAGACTGAGGTTCCAAGTCAGTACTAAGTAGAGCTGAAATAGAATCATATATTAAATTACAGCAGTGGTTCTTTTTGAGCTAGTGATACACAGTTGAGTCGAGTTGAGTCGAGTTGAGTTGAGTAGTGTCTAGACTACAGTGAAAATGAGCGTAAGAGACAGAGGGAGAAAGCAAGAAAAGGGAAATGGGAAATGTGAGGGAATGGAGGAGAAGAAATGGAAGGAAATGTACTTGTGAGGATGTGAGGAGTATGAAGTCTAGAGTCTAGAGTATGGAATAAGGAAGGAATGAGAAGAGGGGAAATTCTTGAGATTCGTGTCTGACTTGACTTGTATTGAAAGTTGAAACATTCTCCATTCTTCATTTTGTACACTACATGTAGTCAATGCTCAAAATTCTCTATGCTGGATGCTCAATGCTCAGTGCTCAAAGCTCAGTGCTCAATGCTCAATGCTCAACTACTGCCAACAGCCGACTGCCTTTCCACTTTCCACTTTCCACTACTCACGCTGTCTGTGGGAAAGGAAATTGTGATTATTATTATATTGCCAGCTGGTGGAAAATCATATTATACGGTTCATATCTACTATCTACACACTACACACATACACACACAACAGACCAGACCAGACTCACGTACTTGTGTTTTGTAGTGGCTCTGAATGTACACTGTACTTACATGCACAATGTACATTGTACTAGTACAGAGCTCTACACTTGGTTTGGTCTGTACTCTTGTACAGGCTGAACTGAGGAAAACTAAGCAAAAGGAAAGGGATGATAAAGTACGTTGCCACTCTATTACCACTACCATTTCACTTCATTCCGCAAAAGTACAGCACGCTGTACACTGTACACAACTCTAAAATGTCAACTCCAAAAAAGAACCGGGCATAAATGTATTACGTACATTCTCTTTCAAATCAACATCCACAGCCGAAAACCAAAACTTGATTGAGTCCATGTACAAAATAAAATCCAAATCCAAATCCAAATCCAAAAATCCGAATCCGTCCATCTTTCTCCTGCTTTCTCTTTCTGTGTTTACAGTCTGCATTCTACAGTCAACACATTGCACATTGTACGTTGTAAATTGTACATAGTCTGTCACCCATGCCCATTTCACATCATAAAACATCCTCCTCCTCTTCATCCTCCATCATTTTCACCCTGTTTTCTCCTCGTTGTGATGTTGACGTGAGGATGTGAAAATTAAATGTATGTACATTGTACAATGTGGAGTGTACAATGTTCCTTCGTACTTGAATGTGTGGGAAATATAATGTCAAAATGGTGACCGCGTGTCATTCATACAAAGTTTTCAAATCATGTACGCTGTATTATTATAATGTCTATATGGAGGTATGTTTTATGTTTTGTGCATCCTGTGTACTGTGTACACTGTACAGTTGCATTGTGCATACTTACTCGTGTACATAGAAGTGCGTAAGTACAATACTACACGACAAAAGTTTCTGACTCTCCATGTCCTTCAATCTTCCGCTCTTCATTCTTCATTCTACACTCTGTATTCTATACTTGTGTACTTACTTTCTCCCACTTGTTCACGTCATTGCAAAATCACTTCATTTGTATTACCATGTCGTCTCCCAGATTTGAGGCTGTGTGCACTTCTCCCTTTGTTCTTGTTTTCCCTCTTTACACATAATCCTCACAATTGGAATCACGACGGATGCAGATATAGACAGCCAGACAAAGAGAGAGAGAAAGGGATGGAGAGAAAGTGCGAGAGGAGAAAGTGCGGAAGAATCGTACCTCATTTCCATTTCCGCGACACAATGCATACTCTCATACCGTATTTGTGGATTCGGTTCAGTTAGAACCAAAGTTAGAACCGTCATCATAGATCAACCTCAACCTCATCCTCATTCGCACACTCGTCTCTCGACGCTCGACAGTCGACAGTCGACAATCAAACAAAATATGAAAGTGTTAAACTTGTCATCATCATTATCACTACGAATTGTACATGTCGTTTCGTCATACAATTTCCACAATGAAAATTGCACATACTACTTCTAGTGCACATTTGTTATACATATTAAATGTATGAATTTCATTTCATCCGAATGAAACTATGCTTTGATTGAGGATTGAGGATCGAGAGTTCAACAGCATAACTTTGTAGTTGTCAAAGACACGTATTTTCAATGTTCAATGTTCAATGTTCATAGAGTATAAAATATCAAATATTCTACATATTTCTGTGACTTTTACTTACTCCACATGAGTTTTCGTATTATATATGTACATGAAGCTACTTTATAGCTTCTTCCTATTCAAAATTCAAACAAGTTTGAGTTTCACAATGGAAATGATTTCTATGTGTGTTTGTGTGTGTGCGATCTATGGCAAGTCAGCCAATTGAGATGAAAGAGAATTTCAGGTAGCGGCAAGTTCCGCCATTTCATTTCATTAAATGACATGTCATTAAATTTATCATTTATTATGAGTCATGATACACCTCGTTCTTGATTCTTGATTTTTTATGTGGAACTCAAAATTTACAATCATAGTTTTTACCAAGTACAATTATTTTTCCTGAAATATTGACTAATTATTAATCAATGTTTACTAATCTCGGTTAAAAACTGAAAACACCGAACCTTTCTTTTCAATTTACATTTATTTGCTGTATACAGATGTATTTGATTGTACCTTTCATTTAGTGTTGCACACTTAGATGCAAAAAAGAGAAGGAAATATATTTATATTGATGTGGTTTTTTTGTTCAAGGTCAACATAAAATTTTAAAAATAAGAATATAAGACAAGTGTGGATTTTGTCTACAATTGAATTGATATCACCACTTATTTGTACAATGAGATTCCGTTCAGTTTAGACTAATGGAGATTGACGACGATGATGATGATTGCAATCTCAACAGTAGAAAGTAAAGTACAACTGTATGTACTCCATTTATTTGTTGTGAAATATTTTTTTCAATATTCAAATATTGATAAAAGCACCTTTTTACCCCAAAAGAAACTGTCTTTGAAATCGAAAACATAAAGTATATAAAATATGAGACTAGAAAGATTTTACTTGGCCACTGAAGTACACAAAGCTATTGTTTTGTCTAGTTTCTATTGTCTAGAGCTTTTACTCTTTCTATTCCCCTTTTTTGGAATAAGCTCAAACGAACACGTGGAGCACTGAGTATAACTACGTATTTATTATGGAACAACTGAACTTGGAACTGATGTGGAAGAGGAAGAGCCAATGGGATGCATGTTGTTGACAGGTGAATCTGATTAAAGAAAGAATGATGCAGAAAAAAAGAGGAAACCAGAAAACCAAAGAGAAAAAACTAGAGAGTGAAAGTGCACCACATAAAATTCCCATTTCCATTTCCCAGAGTTGTACAAATAATATATAGAAATATTTGAATAAAAAAATGGGAGAATAATGCAAATGTTGTGTGTACATTGTACAACTGTACACATAGCATCAATACCAATATGAATCCCAGTACCTTTTATTGACACGGTGTCAAGTAATATGATTCTCATTTTTCTACCTGAAAACTTTCTACTACAAAAAGTATGTATGCATATATTATACAAATATTATGCAAAATGTCGAATGTCGACCCAGATTTCATTTGACCTACTCTGATTTCCATTTTGAATTTTGAATATTTGGAATTTGGAAACATTTCATATGTACATATTTTATTCTGCGTCTTTCCTTTTACCTTTTACGTCCTACATTCAAAATGGCTTGATTTCATGAAACATTTTGGATTTTGACAATTGGGAAAGTTTGTGAGTCCAAAGTCCAACGTCCAAAAACTATGGAGAAATATGTTTTGGACAGTTCATTTCATGTCACTATTGAGTGATACAGACTTTGGACTTTGAACTTTAGACTGCAGTTGACTATTTAACTCATTCTCTCCATGTAATTTTGGATAGTTGAAGATTCCTGGAATTAAATGAAATGATGAAAATTAAATGATGGGAACGGTCATGGTAAATTTTCACTTTGTGTTTTCTCACAACTTTGTCACTGCAAATTTGCAGCACATGTATCTTAGTATTTTACACTTATAGTCTGCAAAATAAAGGACTTAAATGTACATTCTGCCTTGTCATATGCCCAATGCCCACACATTTTAAATATATAAATGGTACATGTATAACGTAGAATGTAGAACCAAAAGATATCTATAGCTTCCCATGTATCTCTAATGTCCAATGTTCAAGTCATCAACCCTTGAATAAGAGAAGAAAACGTGGACTATAATTTGTACTTGGAAATGACTTATATACTGCACACTTTGTTCATGGCTCATGGCATGGTTTAATTTTGAGCTTGGTTAATTCTTTGTGGCATTTGAATGGGTAGAAGAAGAGTGAAAATGATTATGATGATGATGATGCAGGCGAAGACGACGAAAACGACAATGACAATGTCTCAGAAATACAGGTACAGTATTTAGCCAAAACACCCAACTGAATTAACGATGTATTATTCATTCAAGCGTAGAGCGTAAATAAGAGATGCAGATAGAGAGAAAAGATGCTCATGGATCATGGAAGGAAAATGAGGAAGAGTCCAGGATAAAAACATTTATTCCTCCGTCTTGTCTTGTTGTCTTCATCCTCAAACTCAACTCAAACTGACACAACTATGCATAACTACACAGAATATCTCTACACTCTACACGCTATAAACAAGGATGCGGAGTGTAAAAGAAATTCACAGTTCATAAATTGAGACACAGAAAGAGAAAGAGGCGGAGAAAGAGAAAGTGGGTGAAAGCAGGAAGGAAAGAGAGAGGCGGAAGAGATGGTAGTGGCGTGGCCTCGTCAGTAGTCGCTAGTAAATTTGCACAAACTGACACAAGAGTTTCTTAATTACAGTATCTTGAAAAATAATTAGTATTGTGTTATCTGTACAAAAAAATTCTCTCTCTTTAACTTCCTCTCTCTCTCTCTCTTTCCTTAACTTTCTTTTCCCCTTCCCTTTCACTTTGTAAAGAAATCCTCACTGTCCTTGACTAAAGAAGTAGAAGTAGGAAGGAGAGAGTGAGAGATAGTCATTAATTTCCTTTAGAAGAGCAAAAGTATAGCCGCGCAACCACCCGATCCTCTCTTCTTTTCCATCTCAATGAAAAGGAACACAAGTACAAAGTTTTCTTCTTGAGTTTTCAGTCTATCCCATCCCATCCTGGTTTTTGCTCTCATCTATCTATCTACTATGTACAGATATGGGCCGAGTCATGCCGCACCATTGCGAATTCAGCTCCTAGTTGCTAGTTGGTACTTGGTCTTTAGTTGGAAGAAACAAACCCCAACATTAAATAAAGTAGATACTTACAGAGTTTCAATGATCCCTCTAACTTGTTTTTTTAACTTATATTCCCGTTTTATCGGACAAAGTTATCGAACTAACAAGTAAGTTTCTAATAGAGAGGAAGGAAAAGAATCCTTGTCTCTATCATTGTAAGTCGCAAGCTCAAAAATAGTTTTATTTTTATATAATATTCATTTTAAATAGTATTAATAGAAATATAATCCAACTATCATGAAAAACTTTTCGTGATACTTTACAATTAGTAGATACAAAATACTTGTAAAAATATGTTTTTGAAACTAATTTTATAGCTTTAATCACAGTTGTATATCTTGTAAAAAAAATTATAAATTTTGATGCACTTTTTTACTAAAACTGAGAAAAGCTTTTGAATTGGGAATCCTGATCATTCTTTATAATACTACAACATATTGTTATTAGTAGAATTTAGTTGAGCATAGTTTAGACCAGTTTGAATACACCCAGCACACATTTTCAAAAGAGGATTTTTAATTTCTATAAGAGCAATCTGTACCATGTCAAAGTGTCTTTTAAAAAAGCTAGGGAAAGGCAAATGCACTACACATATTTTGTTCTTTTTGTCTGTTCCAAATCCAAAGGAGTGAGAAAAGACGCCCGACTCGACATCATTAAAAAATACCAGCAGACTTACCCAGAGAATAAAAGAAAGGTTTAGTGCGTGTCTGATGTCTAATGTCTAATGCATATTGTCTATTGTGTAGTGTGTAAAACTTGTATAGGTATACCGTACAACTAATGTAATAAATAAATGCGCCCCGCAGTGACTCTTCCACTTTCTCTTCCACAAGATGAATAATAGTAATAATAATCAAAATAGTAGTAGTAATGGTAGTAGAAGGAGGAGGAATAACAATGGTGTGGATTAATGTAATGCAATGTATAATGTAAATGTCATATTGAGCAGTGAACATTGGGAACTATGCAACAATTTGAATTTTGGATTAGTACAAAGAACAAGAATGAAAATGAGGGAATGTCACAAAATTTCCCCTTTGTCATCCATCAGCATGTATAATACATGCATAC
>JAQGBI010000038.1:0-42950 GCA_034698325.1 Sminthurinus elegans | reverse complement strand
TTACACACGGGGTTTTTTTGTGTACATACTGACATGTATTTTACATATTTTCCTAAATGACATGATTTTATTGTATACATATCCACATGTCTCATTCTATATTCTATACATATCACACATAAAAAACCACAGGTACGTATTCCAAATAAAGCGTGTTTTTTTACCCTTTTTGTATCATATTGTAAACATAAATCAAGCTCATTTACTCTCATTTTGCACCATGCACACTTAAATATGTACATTTGTCCATTTTGCCATACTATAGAAATAGTTTGTTTTTTTTTTGGAGACGATTACTTTTTACAATGTTTGCAGAATGGTGGGATAGGATTCTACAACTTGAATCAGTTTTGCTTTCTACAGTGATGAATGGTGAATGATAAATAATATTATCTGCAGTTGTTAGCGAGAACATTGCACTATTAAACTTGGCTTGTTTCTTTTTGCGTAAAGCGTAAGAACTTTTTAAATACAAAAATGTTGTTTCTATACCTGTGAATAACTGTGGAACGTTGCTACGGATTTGAAAAAAAAAACACAAAATTTTGCATTTAATGTGGTTAGCATTTCGATCGTTTTTTGATGCCCATGTATTACAAAGATAAACGTGAAATCATTTAAAAGTTTACTACACATTGAATGTAATTTGTTCTATTCTAGAGATACTCGGTTAGTTCCATATTATCAACTACACGTTTTAGACATATATGCATATTCTCAAGTTATTCTTGTGTTTAGTTTAAAAAAAATTATGCAAAGCTGTAAAAAACTACTGGAAAAATTGTTGGAATGGACTTTACAAGTGCAGTGTGTGGATGATGAATTTTTGGGGAATCGTGAGATCAAGTACGAATTTGTAGAGCCGCTGATGTAAAGTTTTTATACATGGGCACATGTGCAAACTATAGTTTTTGTTTAAAATTTTGATGATATTTTTGAAAATATAATTAGTATAGAAATTTTAGTGTTGGGTACTGAGGGAAAATTTGCTATAATGAAAAGTTATAGTGGAAATTTTGCACATTTGATTTTATTCTCAAGTCGGAAATTTGACATCTATGCAGAACAGAATGGGTGTGGCGAAAGAGGAAAAAAAATATTTGAATCTATTACAGTATTTTGTGATTTAAATAAAAGCAGAGAGTTTTTTAGTAGAGTTGATTATATTACACACTTTGTATTTAAATACATATAAGGTGTGACAGTCAATAGAACTGAATCAAGTAGTTGGGAAGCCTTTAAATCCTTTATAATCTACAATTAAGTTTAGTGTCAAATAATCCTTTTATTGGAATTATTATTTTTTGATTACAAAAGGGAAAAAGTACTTGAACGCAATACAAAACTCAACATGAGTGGAGACGATACAAAATTCGGGGTTAGTATTCCCGAAGAAATTGAAAAAGGAGGTAAGTTATTATACACATAAATATATATAGAAACATATTATGTAATTAACATAAATGTAGATTTTAAATGCTGTACTGTTGTAAATGAAAAGTTGTATGTGGTTTTCATATTCCTGTCCGATAAATTTGAGGCCATATATATTTGATGTATAATGTATATATATGCTGTAATGACGTATGTGTCAATATAATATAGATTAAATGTATATAATTTAGAACAAAATTATTCTTTCAGATTTGATGGCAGCTACAAGTTTGCTACAACAAAAGGCAAATGATGTTAGAGCACAAAGAGTTAATTGGCAGTCTTATTTACAGTAAGTTTTAAACATAAGCATAATTTGATGATTTACCATTAAAAATGTTTGTTTTAACATATCAAGCTAGTATAAAGTAACATTGTTGTCAACGGTTTAATATTTTACATTTTGTTTTATAGATGTCAAATGATTTCACAAGAAGATTTCAATTTCATCGTTGCATTTGATGGAGCTTCTGGAAAACAAAAAGAAGTTCTTTTGGAAGAACAAAAACAACAATGTGCAAAGACATTCCTTAATTTAATGGGTCATGTTTCCAAAGATCAGACCATTTACTACATTTTGGTTCTAATAGATGATATGCTATTGGTATGTGGTTTACGTTTTACCCTTTACATTTATCTTAAAAAACTCATTCATCAAATAATTTTAATATTATTTCATATGTATTTTATAGGAAGATAAGGGCAGAGTTGAAATATTTAAAGAGTACGCCAAGAAAAGGAAAGAATCTGTATGGGCACCATTCCTTAACATGTTGAATCGTCAAGATGGATTCATTACAAATATGACATCAAGGATTTTAGCAAAAATGGCCTGTTGGAGTAAAGAACTTATGGATGGTTCTGACTTACATTTCTATCTTACTTGGTTAAAGGACCAACTTAAAATGCCTGTAAGTGTGATACTAAAATGATTGTATGAACGAATATTATATAAAGCTGAAAGTAAAAATAAAATCATTTGATTTCATTTTATATTTTACAGGATAATGAATATATTCAATCTGTTGGTCGTTGTTTACAAATGATGCTCAGAATTGATGAATATCGATTTGCTTTTGTTGCTGTTGATGGAATATCAACACTTGTTTCTGTCTTATCGGGTCGTCATAATTTCCAAATTCAATACCAACTTACTTTTTGTATTTGGGTACTCACATTCAATCCATCAATTGCTGAAAAAATGAATAAGTAAGTATCAATAAATTATTGTTACGCTCTACTTCTGTATAACAATACAATACACAAGACATATACGCATAAATTATTATACCATTATAAATCTGTACTATATGTTGTAATTGTTTTTTTTTTTGCATTTTTGTCAAAAAGATATAACGTCATTCCAGTTCTTGCTGACATTTTGAGCGACAGTGTAAAAGAAAAAGTAACTCGAATTATTGTTGCCGTCTTCCGTAATTTGATTGAGAAACAAGATGATCCTCAGATCTGTAAGGAACATTGTATTTCCATGGTCCAATCTAAAGTTTTAAAACATTTGGAAATTCTTCAACAACGTAAATTTGAAGATGAAGATATCACAGCTGATATTACATATTTGTATGAACGCCTTCAAGAGTCAATTCTCGACCTCAGTTCATTTGATGAATACGCTTCAGAAATTAAATCTGGTCGATTGGAATGGTCACCTGTACACAAGTCAGACAGATTTTGGCGTGAAAATGCTATTCGTCTCACAGATAAAAATTATGAACTTCTCAAAATCCTCATTCATTTGCTTGAAACCAATAAAGATCCACTTGTGCTCAGTGTTGCATGTTACGATATTGGTGAATTTGTTCGACATTACCCTAGAGGAAAGACGTGAGTATTTTTTATTCTTTATTGTATTTAAAATATGCATGTTGGAATTTATTCATGTTATTATTATTTTAACGCATATTCCATATTATAAGCAATAATGATCTTTATTTTACAACTAACGTGTATATTATTGAATATTTTTTTTTGTGTAGTATAATTGAGCAGCTTGGAGGAAAGCAGGTTGTTATGACTCTTTTAGCTCATCAAGATTCCAATGTTAGATATGAAGCCCTCCTCTGTGTCCAGAAACTCATGGTTCATAACTGGTATGTGAAATTTCAATTTGGTATTGTATGTATATTTGGGATAAAAGGAAATATTTTTTGATAAGAAATATAAAATACATGATAGAGTAAAAAAAATAACCAATTTTCACTAATTTTGTAATTTATAGGGAATACCTAGGAAAACAATTAGAAAAGGATACCAGCAAAGTTCCTGCCAAGGCAGCCGCTTAAATTTTTCATCGTTATACCATTCCAAAAAAGAACCATAATATAATATCGCCACGTAAATAATTTATATATTATAATATTACTATTTTGCCTAAAATATATAGTCAAAAAAAAAAAAAATATTGCGACCTAGTTTATACAATATTTAATGTTACATTCAGTTCTTGTATACCAAAAAAAATAATCATCTATATAGGTGATGGTCAAAGATAAAGATATGTGTATAATGTATAATATATTATACATATATAGGCGGCTCATTTTGTTAGTACTTTTTGTGAACAAGTCTGTAATATTCTAAGAATTTTTACAAAGACGTTTGAGTCTATTTAAAAAAAAAAAAAAAACAAACAACAGTAAAGCATGTAGTCAAAAAGAATGTCGATTTTTAGTTAATAATTATTGTTGTAGTCAATATTGTAAAAGTTTTTTTTTTTGTTTCACTGTCTTTTGAGTTGTACACTTTTCCATATTTCCACAATTTATATTTAATGATGATTATTATCCAATAATAATTATACTCCCTCGATTCCTGCACATATACTATGAACCATAAATTAAATATATATTGTACTTATCATGTTCATAAAATATATCAAATATAATATAGATATAGCGGATAGCGGAAGATCATAAACAAAGTTACAGTATAACTAACTATTTATATAATAATAAGAAAGTTTTTGTCTTGGTGCTATAATATTATTGAATTTTAATTAGTTTAAAATTAAACATGGTCATGTGTATGGAAATTTTTTAGTGCATGTGATTATTTAAATATCTATAAAGAATAAAGAATAAATAATAAATGAACAGTAATCCAGGGAAACCATCAATTGTACGATATCGATATCAACAAAATGTATAAGGTAGCACATTTCAAAAATATCTATGTAGAATCGTCTTGTCAGTGCGTGTCAAAGAGTTATAATATAATAATTAATAATAGACTTGTAGTTCGTATAGAGAAAGATTACCTATACGTAGATAAAAATAACTATTATAAAAGTTATCATGTACAATAAAACGGCGTACGTTAAAACATATATATGTATACTATATATATCTATTTAAGGAAACTTGTGATATGAAATATGAATAATGGAGAGACGTGGAATCAATACTGAAAATATCTGTGTTTATAATATATATAAATTATACACAACATCTTATTATTATTATTATTGAAATTATTGTGAATACTGAATACAAAAAACGTGTAGTCATAATCTGTAATATGTGTAGCAACTAAAAGACAACAACAATATATTATATAGTAATCGTTGATCGTCATTAATAGCTTGTCCCCCTTTATCCCTGAAAAATATAGTGAAGCTGAGATTGTTTATGTCCATATGAATATCTTAATTTTCCTATTGAATTTTTAATTCAAGTCATATTAATTAAAATTATATACAACCTGTAAAAACCAATTGTTTTTTTCTATGCTGTGCAAACTTGTTTTAAAATGTCTATATTCCGAACTGTCTTCATGTTGTAATCATATCTAATTATATTATACTCAACAAAAATATGTCAAATAATGTCATTCCAAAACAAATAGTTAAAACTGCTAAGAAATTGAGTTTTTTTTCGGTTTCCTGTGGTATGTTTACACTCACAAATATTATACAATCACTGTATTACGGAATACGAAATACATATTTGTCTGTATTTCCGGGTTATGGGAATTGAGATAATAATTAATTATTAAAAACTATCATTTCGATTACAAAACACAAAATGAATTATACAGCAAGTCTTGTTGAGTTTATGTACAATTTGACTTTTTATATCAGAAAAGGCATACAAAAATTCATCGAATATATTTGAATTAGTCCTAAGCATTCGTTACCATTTACCATAATATTTCAACATCATCATTCATCATGGGAACATGGGAGAAAGTCATGTTAATGAAAGGTAGAAAACGATTTAAAGAATTTTTGAAATGAAATTATGACTTGGTACTTTGTACATGCATACAACATACATATACATATTATGTAAAACTGGATTTTTTTATTATGTCACTGTCTTTTTTTTTCTTTTTTGTCTTTTCTACTTTTTCCAAAATTTTTATGTTTTCTGTTTAGTCAGCAGTGTCTGAAATCTGTAATGCTATAGAAGAAGAAAATGGAGACAAGACGAAAGAGGATTCTCTGTTCAGTTTCACACAACTGTATCCTATTTGTTTCAAGTTTCTGCATACAAAACTCTCTGGAGATTTGAAATCATTAGACTAAAATGAATATCCTATGATGATGATGATATGTACATGATACATTATACACACGCAGCAACATTTATTCCAATTTTGTTAAAATTTTACAATGCCTGGGGAATTTCCTAAGTGCACGTAATATAAGTTGTGTGTTGTGTGCATGTTCTGATGTCTCTCTTGTCTCTCTCCGCATCCTAAAATGTGAGACAAAGAGATGGAGAAAGAAACAGTACATGTATATATATAAATATATGAGACGAATTACTTTCTCCTTTGTTGTTCTGCTTTGTCACGTTTTCCTGGAACGAGAAAAACACTTTCTACTCTACAAAATTTCCTTGTATGCTCATTGTATTACGTTTACTATATAGATGCATGATACATTACATGATCAAGTTTCCATTTCTTGTTCCGCTTAACATATATATTTATCCATTTTACTGGCAAAATAGGAGATAAAATTCATTTACCGCATCACTGTGAAACTATATATATAATGAACTACTAGGATTTTCTTCACTTCTTCATTTAGTTTTAGTTTGCATTTAATTTTTAATTTACTGAAAACTGCAGAGTTGCCATTATGCATATATATATAAGCCGTCAATAGTTTTACTTTATTAAAGGATTTTTCAAAGTCTATGTATACAGAGCCAATTTTTAGCAATTTATTGGTGTATGACTTACTTGTAATTTTTCATTGAGGTATATTATAAATTATATGTATAACGTGTATTTATCAATGATACATACAATGAAAAAATAACACAAAAACAATTATTTCAATATGATACTGAAATATCATGGCAAAAACTTATTGTATTTTATTAAATACACAAAAAGACAACAAGTATCTTAACAAAAAATAATAACAACAATAAAAACAAATAATGAGGATTTTTCAATGAATCACAATAATAAAATTATGTACATGTCATGACTACTGACGATATACTAACGACACAGTACATATAGTGGATTGGAAATTTTTCCTATAGCATCCACTCTCCTCTCACTTACTCGCATTGTGCAAGCAAGAGATCTTTGCATTTTGCGTAATATCAATTATAGCATTATTTACAAAAGATTGCATTTTAAAGTTTGAAATTTTGAAGACTATTTTTATGTACAAAATTTACAAACATTTGAATCACTTGAAAAACTGTGTATACATAATATATATAGTATATATAGTGTGCCGTTCTATTTCCTATTCAGCCCTCAGAAGGTAAAAGTTTTCCACTTTTTGCACTGTAAATTTTATATATAGGTTATGTAAAAGAACAATCACTTTTATATTATAGATAGATCCTCATATTTATTTAGAAAATACGAAACACCAAGTTTGACGTCAAGTTGCTTTTGTGCTAATATTTGATATGGTGTGTTTCGTCATTTTTTTAATAAGTGTAGCGTAATATTGGTTTCAACTCAGTTTGTCTAAAGTCTTGAAGAATCCACAGAAAATAGACCTGTAGAAGGGCAGCGAAGAGTACAGGAATTGTTATTAACCACGGACTTGCAAAGAACAAGAAAATGATAAAGATGGCACCCGATCCAAATATCAAAAGCACATTTATCACACAGGCGATCGTTGCTAGGCAAAAGTGTCTCTGTAAAAAACAACAGTGTATAACAAAGTTCATTAATGTTTTGTGTAGGTATACATATTATATTATATGTATTGTTGATTTAGGCTTTTGTTTTATTTTCCTTGTTATTTTACTCTATCTACATAATACGTACTGATTATAGGATGAAATTTGAGAGCTCCGTCTCAAATCTCTAGTCTTATAATAATTATTATTATAACCAAAAAAGTTTACGAAAGTGCAAAATATAAACTCTAGAAATAATAATAATTACTACATCTTGCTCCATAATAATATTATCTGAGAAAAGTCAAGCATAATTTTAATTGGTTGGGATGTGACAAAAGATCAAAAACTTTGACTCTCGACTTTTGTTTTGTAACTTGGCTTGATCAGTGAGCATTGAGCATTGAGTACTGTAGATTGTAGTTTTAATCTTAATTAGATACGTTTTGAATTTATAGAAATAAAACTTTTCAAAAGATTTTGAAGTAAAGGAGGGCGAACGGACGTGTCTTACCATGATTGATGAGAATAAAATCATGATTCCTAAAAAAAATGTTATGGTAGCAGGAAATAACCAGGATAGCGTCACATACCAAAAAGCTGTAGAATGAATACATTTTGTCTATTATACATTGTGTACATTCATGAAATTGATTATTGATAATTAATTTTTACTGAAGATTTGATAAATTTTGAAATTAACTGACTCCTTTACCTGCATTTAAATTGTTAATTCTAACATCCAGTGGCTCTCCGGATGGATTTGGCAGGAATTTGATGTCTCTCTCTCTTATTCTATTATCGTAAAGGACCAAGCATGTCATACCAATCCCAACCGTTCCGATGATCTGAAATAAATATTTTAAAATTATAAGACCATAAATAGCCATATTTTTAAAAATGTTGTAAGGTTTCTAATGTAATTTTTAAAAAATATTTGACATCTTAGAGTTGCATTTATTTAAAATTTCATTTGTTTGTTGTTGTACCGTATCCAGTATGCCCACTATCAATGCTCCTCTTCTGGGTGAAATGCATCCACATGCTGTACAAACCATTTTGATTCTTGTTTGTCTACTGCGTCTACTGACTATAGGCTATAGGCACAACCACAACGTGAACACATTCAAAACGCTCTTTTTCGACTCACAAAGATAATTCTTAGATATTTCCACTACAACTCTAATTTTAACAAATAATACTCGTAATTTTCTGTTCTTCTTCCAAATACTTTGAAATTTGAGCTGCAAACGTTATTATTAAAGTTATTATAAATATTACCACGTTAACTATTTTTTAGGTTAAAACGCATTTTGGTTCTTCTTTAAATTGTAACACTTTTATTTCCTGTGGATTTGAATATACACAGCCATAAGACACAACACAAAAATACTGTATAGTTACTTTTTAAAATCTTAAAAACAGATCACAAACCCGAAAACTAAAGCGCATATAACAAATATAACAAATAACACTTTATCCTGGCTTTTTTACTAGTACGTCATGGATTCAAGAGCTGCAGTGTAAATAGTCGTTGAAAATACACTGGCAAAACGACGAACTGAACATGAGAAAAACACAAGTGGATCCCAAAAGATCTCAAAAGTAATAATATTTTTTCATCGTTCATTCCACTTGCTCTATATTTAACACACACGTTTACATTTTTTTCCCCGTCATTCTAGATTCTAGTATTTTTAGCAGAGAAGCGTGTGCACTGTGTACAAGTAGTGTGTACTGCATGTTGCATAGCTTACAACTTACAAAGTATCCACTTCAATGTTCCAAATTCTGAGGAATTCTGAATGATTGTATAATAATGATAAGAAATGATAATTTTTTTATCTTTGCACAAGTCAAAAAGTTAAAGATCACTTTTACATGTTCACAATTTTACTGTTAAACGGCGATTACATTAATTAAGCTTATCAAAATAATGTGCAATAAAATACACAATATTCCCAATAAAATTTCTTTGCACTTTTATTTATCTAATCTATATAAAGTGACTATTGATTGAAATATTATTATTTCTGCTCAAAGTCAAGTCCATTTGTGAATTGAAATGAATTGTGTCTTGCATGGATGTGCATTGTACATCCTGTATGCTGAACTTGATTACTTCTTTCTGTACTTCTCTAACTCTCTCTCTGTCTTGTTCACACACTCACTCCTCACTCCTCTTGAGGAGAGAATGGAAAGTCTTTTGTTGCCTTTTTCTACATGTTGTACATTGAATATGTTACATGTATAAACGCGAATATGGGTTTGCGAATAATAATAATGTAATAATAAAAGTTACAAGTTGTGAATGAGAGTGTGTGGGCGAGAAACAGCAACCACCACCACACTTAACTTAGAGCTCAGAGAACGTTGAATATCCCAAAGAGGACGGCGAAGGAGAGCACAAGGTGCGTTTCTTTTTCTATACACTATACTCCTTCGTATTTCACAGCATCGTACCCAATATCCAATACTCAAAGCAAAGCTGTTTTCTGTAATTCTAAATTGCAAAGGTATAACAACAGAGCAGAAAAATACTTGTGGATTTACGTTGTATGTTGTACACTCTTGTAGATACTAGATGCATAATAATTAATAATTAATAATGTATAGTTATTATGTATCTACGCTCTACCTCTGGTCTCTTGTCTTTGGTCTGGTTCCCTCTATCACATAATATTCAATAATACTTACAATTTACAATCAAAGGCTGTCCAATGCCCAATACTTTTTAGCTTTTGGCTTTCAGCTCCTCGTAGCTTCTCTTAGCTCATTTTTTCGCCAATATATCAAATCATAACCCCGCAACACAAATAAAGCATAATAGATACAAAATACAAAACGAGTCTGTATACAGTATACAGTGTACAATGTACATAAAATAAATGCATGTAGCAAATGTACCAAACCTTTGTGAATCCAAAGGAGTGAAGCAAGGAGAGTCGGGAGAGTAATCTCAATCGTGAGTTAACTTGAAGGCCAAGTAAGCCAGTAAGTAAGTAAGTATGTCTGCAAAATAACGACGTATAATATATTATACATTATGGTACATGGTACATGGGCCAAGTCAAATGTTATATGTGTACAGTGTACATTGAGCAGAAGGCAGAAAGAGAATAGAGCTTCAACTATAACATATAATATGTAATATGTACGCTACAAGATATACACTGTACAAAGTACGAGCATCACAACTTGAGACTTGAGCTTCAACTGCAAAAAAAGCCATGCCGATGAGAACCATTTGCACATTAGACAGTAAGTATATCATACATACATTGTAGATTTTAGATGTAGCATTATTTCCTTAAGTCGTTCTTTGCTCTTTTTGTTTTCCTTTCATCCATATAAAACATGTATAGTCTATAGAATACCTATGTGCATACCTATATGCAAAAAATATATATAAACTCTACTTATATCTTAAATACACATGGTTTAATGCGTCGACACTGTACACTGTGTACATTGTACATTAAACGTGATGCATAATGGAGTGGAACAACAACTCATCTCTTGTCTCTTTTTGCTTTAGCTTCATACTTTGTATACTTAGTAAAGCAAAACAAAAAGGCACAAACTTTATCATCATCAACATCAACATCCGTTGAGGAGAGAAGAAGCACATGTAATTTTTTATCCATCCAAGTCTACTTTTTGAGCACTTTGTATCAGAGTTTGTAATTTTTGTAGATTAAAGTTTAGCATCAACAGTCAGCACTGTTGTTACTTTATGATATCCATAGTTTTGTCTCATGTACAGGAGACATGGGATATGACAATCTCAAAATGTGGATTAAGTATTAAGAACTAAGAGCAAAGATACTACCGGGCCTGGGGTTTTATGATTATAATAATAAAGTATGAAATTTCATTTTTGCAAATCTCTAATGTCAAAATTCAAAATCTTATAATGTACAATGTTTTATTTTGACAGTTTATTAGGACACCGAAACAAATATTATGTACTACCTTACTAATTTTAGCATTAACTAGGCTTGCGATTATCGATTCTAGGCTCTAGGCTAGGCATTAGCTACAAAGTAAAAAAAAAGAATGTGTACAAGACGTAGAAGCATTTTCATTGTGTCTGTTTTGTGATATGCACAAAGCACAACGCACATTGTACAATGTACATGCATAATTTATGGATTATAGATTAAAAATTACCAATCAGAAGATGGTGATGAGTATTAAGTTGTTTTTGCTGTTGCCTTGTTCTACTACCTGTTTTTTTTTATTTATTAAATATGAATAAGTAATGAGTAATGAGAATGATGGCATAAAAGTATCTGAATAAGGACAACAATAAAATGAATACAGCATACAGCTGTAAGGATGTATTGTGTATTTTTTACTGCGGACTAAAGACAACGTGCGTAATACCAAATATCAACGCAATCAATACGTAGTACGTCTAGGATATTGTACTACTATAGAACTGGATTTGATGAGAAGTTTTGAGGAAAAAACAAGATATTGAAAAGTTGCATCACTGGTAAAAAATAAGGAAGAGCTTAAGCGCGATACTAATCACACAACTCAGAACACTTTACTGCTTACTCTTAAAGTGGGCTGTTGATTATCAAGTACAAACTGGGAAGAAAACAACTAGACTCTAAAGTATTATAAAAGTAAACCATAATCACAAATTTTTATTGTACATGTTTCTATTTGTTAGCTGTTGCAGGGATGTTATAATACTTGTGTTATATCAATTTAATGTTGTGTAACTGGGCACATAACACACTACACACATTTCAGAGATCTACGTTGTATGTACTTTAGCTTATCCATGAAATACCTCTATTTAGATTAATAGATTTAGATTAATATCTGCATGCGTTATGGACTATGGACTAACAATAAGACGATTAAAGGAGCCCAGTTTAATTTGAGGTGTATTATAGCCGGTAAATCTAGAATAAAAACTGTAGACTTTTAATGTATTCTCTACATTAGGCCGTATTTTATTTGAGTAGTAATGTACAATAAAAGACACTTGAGTACCATTTTATTTAAGATATAAAATGACTTTTTATTTACTCCCATCTCCTATTTCTTCAACTGCAAAATATAGATCACAATTCACAATAGAAAATGGTAATCAAATATCCTTTCAACTTTCAATAAATAAAAGGGTTTTATCTCCAGTACACTTTATATGTTTTTGTTTTTAAAACTTTCAGTGAAAACTGATCCCAAAAGCTAGTCTTATCTATAATCTTCTCATAAACATAATAATTATTCATGTAATAAAATAATTGGATATTGAAAGTAAAGAGTACGAATCTAATACATGTAAAAGTTATATGAAAAGTGACTTTTAATAATCACCGGACACCGGACACAGATAAATGGAAAGTGTACATCATAAACCTACTATTATTATTGCTGTACTCTTTGACAAATAATATTAAAGCAATGTATTTTATATTCTGTATTCCGTGAGAGAAATATTTTGCACGTAAAGAAAAATGGCAAATGGAGAAGGATACTCTTCATCTTGGGAAGTTTTTCTCATAGAAGCAGTACACTCTGTACACTGTACACTGTACACTTGTACAGTGTACAGTATGCCGTGCCCTAGTTTCTAGCTACACATTTCCCATGAATGAAAAACTCCCTCAAGTTTAAACCTGCCAGACCACAGGTCTGTGAGTCTGTAAAACACATACATAAAACAGAGAACATCGAACTACAACTGCTTACATCTTTTTGTAAACAGTTTTTGTGAACACCAGTCATGATCATGTAAACGCACATGATAATGCGTTTGCATATATAGGATATAGGTATTTTTTATTTTGGACTTTGGACATTTGCTAATGTACTCATTGTCAGTGCTCTATTTTTCATGTACTAATTATTGGTGTTAAATGCTCCTCTTTTGATTCCGGCCCAGCTCACCACACTCACCACTTTATTTTGCCGCTCTTCTCATACATATTATACATAATATACAGTAAAATAAACTATAAAATAAATCCACTTTTCCTTTGCAAAAATGTATATTATTATGTGCTTAAAGGGTACATGGAATTTTCTCGATTCACTCATTTGAAGAACTTACTATTGTCTTGGAGTTATTTTTACTCATCCACGTTTTTTTTTGAAACGTTTGCATTATTGTATATGACATGAGACGCCAAATTTCAAAAGCCACAAGTTAAAACAGTATTAATAAAATTAATTCAATGTACGGAATAATTGAATTCAGATAAATAATAAATAGTACACAGGGATGACGATGATACATCAAAACAAGCTAGGAATAATTATTTGTAATTTGTAGTGTAAAAAAAGAATAGTAATGTGATCGCTGGATTTTAAACTGAGTTGTGAGTAATGCAGTAAGAGCATGAATAATGAATCATGAAACATGAATAAAAATATTAAATATGAGCAAGTGTGTAGATTGTTGAAGTACTGAATACTGGGTACTAACTACGCAATACGCAGTATGCATATACACTGTTAGTAAACTCCCATGTCTCATGTGTATGAGAGTTTAATACTTGAAATTTGATGTAGGTCAAAGACCCGTCCCAGTCTATTCTATTCCATTCAATCCAATTCAATTCAATTACGGCGAGCCAACACAAGTACAAGTAAAAGTTCTATAATAAAACATGAGCCTGAAACGTAACTATTATATACATATTATAATATCACATGGATTCATGTAGAAGCATCCATAAACCCAATACGCTTATACCTAGTTTCTATAGGTACAGAAAAAAAAACACTTGAGGAGAGTGACTTGCACTCACAAATCCGCATTATGACGGATGACGACAAACAAGAAAGGACAAACGACAGGGAAACTTTTGTAGCAGCAACAAAAAGTAAGAGCAAGAGCAAGAACAAGAACAAGAGCAAAAGCAAGAGCAAGAGCGACGGCAGACAGTAGCATCAACTTGAATGTGAGTGTGGGTGGTGAGAAAAAGAAATGGGAATAGAGATAAAAAGAAAAATGAAGAAGAGCTATACTTTATACTCTATACACTATCCACTATACGCAACTATACACGATATGTAAATATGTATACTTATACAGGATGACATTTCATTTCAAAAGCATGCATTATACATTATACATACTATTTATCTAAATATTCCACTCATAATATAATATCTACTACGTACCTCCAAGTGAATGACTTTGACTTTAAACGTTAAACATTGAAAGTTATAAACGTTACATTTACCCTTTACCATTTACCATGTGGCTTCTCCGTCTCGGAAAATACAAATTCAACCACTGACTTTTTGTTTCATGTTGAGGTTCTTCTCTTGCACTTTTGTCTTTTGACGTTTCCTCCTGCTCGGTAAATACAAGTCGCTAGATAGGTGGATGTGCAGGCTTGTGTACATTTGATTTATATTCCGGACGCTCAAGTGTAAAGTTGACTTGTGTTGGTGAAAAAGTTTGTTTGTCCAACAGAGTTGTCTGTTGAATTCTCAATTTGAATCTACAATCCAGAATGTTAAATGTGAATGAATTGTGGGTTGTGTATAAACTCGGAGGAAAAGTCAGATGCAAACAAATGCTTATATGCACATGTACATCTACATTCTATATGCATTTTGGTATAGTAGTGTATGCTTAAATTCAGGAGTCATGACCAGAAATACTGAGAGACGAGCATAAGATAGCATAGGATGGGATGAGTAGCGAGGAAAAGAGGAGCTACAAATACGATAAACGGGACCAACATTGAACACGGAACATGAAAGAACAGAGGAACATGGAGAATTGCATCAACAGGTTCTTTCAACTTTCACACACACACCTCCTACTCTTTCTCTCACCCAGTCGCCAACTCTCTCGCTCTCTCTATCTCTACTGTCCTTTCTCTCTCTTCTTTCTTCGCCCAAACCGGTTGATTTTCCTATTCCTATTCCTACTGTACATATAAAAAAGAAGAGTGCACAAGTTTAAGAGGAGCATGTGAATGGAATTGTCAATTGTCGATTGTCAATTCTTGATTCATAGCCAAAATCCTTTCTCTTCCCCATTCACCTTCTATCCATTTATCTATCCACTCTGCCTTGTTTACACTCCTGTTTGTGTCTTTCTGTGTGCAGTAAACATGCACATGTGTTTGTCTCTGTCGATTTGTAGTTTATACAAATACTTTCCAGTTTCAACAGAGTATTCAATATTCTACCGATCAAGAAAATTGTACATTGTAGTGACAATGAGTTAAACTCAAAATGAAATGACTCACATCTCACATCAAACAGAAAGCTTCATTTTGGATTTTAGATTGAATAAAGTGTGAAGATATATCTGTAGATGGATTGCATTCACAGTTTGACATATAAGTATAAGTATGTATGTATGTTTGTCTGCTTCCAATTCAGCATCTCCACTTGAAAAACCCTCCATTTCTTTCACTTTGTCAACTGGATTCTGGATTAAACTACCATTTCCTGTGACATTTCCTTTTTGCCCATCGATCACTCACTGCTCACTGCTCACTACTCAATCTTCACCCATCATTTATCCACATACCTTCACGCTCCATCCGGATCCTGGATTCTGGATAATCTTTCTCTTGTACTCAATGCTCTATACTCTATACTCCATACTCAATGGTCCTTGCCCGAGTTTAAGTAAGCACTTGAGGGAATCAAAGAGGCTTAATCTTTTCCGTCACCTCTTTCTTTGATTACATCTCCTCATGATTCATGATTGACTTGATACTTGATGTCTTGATGTCTCATTGTGAGATCCATCATGTCATCAACGTCAACAAATATTATGATTGCATCTCCACGACCCACTACCCATTGCTGCAGCAAAAATTGAAGAAATTGGGGCTGTAAATAGTTTCCTCCAAGATCTACAATCTAAAATGTACATCCTACATGCCAAAATAAAGGTAAAGCGTAAAGGTGTAGACTGTAGAGTGTAGAGTGTAGACAAAAGTTAAGGGTGTATACTGTATACAGGATATTTTTAGAAATGTGACGTTTGACAGGAGCACGGACGCAAGTTTAGCAAAAGATAATTTATTTTTTCTTTCTTGACGTCATACCACTCCAAGCCCAAAGTGTCCCATACATATATAATATACTATATAAATGTACGTGGACGGTAACCTGTAAAATTGATCTGTACAAAACACAATGCTGAAAATTCCAATAAAAAAATCTAAAAAAAATCTACTGATCTATAAAATTCATCAAAACAGATGGCTAAACATTTACAATTACAATTTATATCTGTGGACAATGGAATAATTGGAAAAATATAACATACAACAGAAATTGCATCTTTTGTAAATTGTTAAGTATAAAAATAAATTGTAATAAAATATTTTGTGTTTCCAAACACTTCTCTTCGTCTTTTCGTCTTATTTCGATATTCCCATAAAAAACTACAAGTCTACAGTCTACAGGAATTACAAATTATACAAATACAACCTTTTTTTCTAGACCTTGTGAATCTTAAAAGTTTGCAGAAGAGAAACGAAAAAAAAAACTCATCAAAGAAATCACCCATGCTAATTTAAGGAGGCAATAAAGTGGAATGAGGGAAAAAAGAACGCTGGTTAAAATAAACAATGCAAAATACAAAATACAATACAGAATGTAAATGCATAAAATATCTACTTTATTATCAAAGTGGAGGAGAAAATGGAGAGTGGGAAAAGTGATATCAAGTTTTATTACACATGGTTTTATACTGAGACTTGAGACTTGAAAACTTGAGACTATACAATAATATACAAACTATTTACATACAAATACACAAAGTTATTTTGTTCACAGTACAAAATAGGAAACAGGAAAATACGTTCGCTATTTTATCCAAATTATACAAAGAGTGTACATTGCACATTGTACAGAATGTACATATCATGTACGTCAACTTTGGCAAACTATAAACAAGAAACAAGAAACTACATCACAATCACAAGCCAATGCACAATACACAGTTTACAATTTACAACTAACAACTTGTACCCTGTATTTAGTATTTAGTACACACTTATTGTAAATGAGATGTAAAAGTTTTCCGTTTAAAAATCCATCGCTACTAATTCAACTACAGACAGACAGAGACGGACTTACAAATGAGACAAGTAAAAGAAAAATAGGAAATGAAACTAGTAGAAACAGAAAGAGAAAGAAAGGACGAGCGACGGCAGAAATAAGTCAACATTTTCGATTAATCTAGAATCCGGAATCCGGAATCTCTAGACTCTAGACCTTTTTCTATTTAAGAGAGTAGCGGAGTAGAAAAGTGAAGAACATGGAATTTAACTTTAATTTGATATAGTGTGGAACATAAGTCTAGAATCTAGAGCCTAGAGTGTATAGAGTAGTTTTCTCCTTCCTCGCTTTCTTCATTGCTCATTCCCTATTGCTTTCATATTCCCGAAAATTCCCAAATAGTCGTTGATAATAAAAGTATAAAGTACACAACAAAGTAGGTAAAAGCGTAAATACATTTGTTTGCTTGAATCCAGTATTCGGAATCCAGAATCTGGCAGAGTGAAAGCGTGGAAAATAAAAATAAAAACTAAAATACTTTATTTACTTCCATTTACTCCGCACCATTTATTTCAATTCTCTTTCCACTAAATATGTACATGAATACACTGCACAGTATAAAGCTTGCTTTTATATCTAAATGTGTACCAGATTCATCTATACTCTATATTCTATATTCTGTTGGATATTTTGGATTTTGCAATCCTGGATCCCATGGACGATACATTATACAAAATGGACAGCAATATTATTATATCATGTAGTACAACACAATGAAATGTAGCTGAAATATTCCATTCTCTCCGTACTCCGTACAAAAATAGAATGTCTATGGGAACGTTGAATTCAATTGGATTGGATTGGATTGGAATGGACTGAATTGGATGGGGTTGGATTTAAAAGTACAATAGAGGACAGAAAACTGGAACTGGGTCTGGAACTGGAACTGGGCTGCAGACGGACTACAGACTACAGGCTACAAACCAAGGAAAGGATGAAGAGAGAAAAGAAAAGTTGAATTTGAATTGAAAATTGGAAACAAGGAAGAAAAGAAAAGAAAAAAGAGGCAGTATTGAGTATCGAGTATCGAGTTGAAACGGAAAATATGTATTTATGCTATATAGGTCTACATGTAAAGTTTAAAGGCCTATCCAAAAGCAGAATGAATTTACAGTAAAGGGTAAAGAGTGTAGAGATGTATTTAGTATTTAGTATCTATACAACTTGAAATTTATACAGTGTGGATGCTTTGAGCATTCAGCACAGAGCAGTCACTTTCCCTTTCTTTCCTTCGATCCTACATCCTAAAATTCATGATTTTGGATTCTAGATTCTACATGTTACATTCTCAATCAAACTGAAAATTTCACATCCACACCCACACAAAGTCCAAAGTCCCAAATACACACACACAGCGTGCAACAAAGAAAGAAAGAAAGAGGGAAAGTGAGCGAGGAGAAATTCTTTGTTTGCAGCCGCTTTTACACTTTATACCCACCAAACGCTGTTACAGGAATGCATGTAGATATATAACGTATAAATTTTACACATAACAATGAACATAATGCTGTTTCTAATTTAATGGAAAACTGTGATCAGAAAAAGCGGGAAATCAAGTCACGAGACGACGGAAGAAAAATATAAGCAAAATAGCACATCAATTTTATGTTATGCATGCAGCATGCTTCGTCCTCAGTCCTCAGTTTTCAGTCTTCTGTATTCTGTATTCCGTGTACCGTATTTCATGGTCCATGATAAATGCACACAGTATAGCAAACTTGAACATTTGAACATGTGGATTTCCCCTCACTTTGTAGTACATAATAGGAAATAGGAAATAATATGTACACTGCACGTCTTGTACTTTTGCACTCACTCCTGACAATTTCCATGTTTTACATATCTGCTAATAAATACTGAATAGAATTGGAATGAAATGTTAGGTAGTGAATTGAGAATTGAGACAAGGAAAATGGAGGAAATAATGTACAAAACTCGAGTGTGGAATATGGAGAATGAAGAGTGAAAGGCAAAAAGGCAAAAACTTGATTTCCCTTGAATTGAACGTACCTCGTACATACAATTGAATGAGAAAATGAGAGGAGAGAAAATGTGAGAAGAATGTCTTGCTCTTTCTGTTTCTATTTTCTCCTCCATTTTACAATGCACTGTAAAATATAAGAATAGGAGTCGGAGTGAACGTGAGTGATAAATCAGGTTTCATACTGTACCAATTCTTTCACTCTTTAGTTTTCACTCTTCCTTTCTTTTCTTTTTCTAGTGCTTCTAGCTATAAGCTGTAACTTGTAGTAATGTTGAATGTTGATACATTTCCCATTTTCTTCTACTGACTACCTACTAAATTTTCAATTCTGAATAATTCGGTATTCGGAACTCGGAATCTACAATATATTATGTACATACAGTTTACAATGTACAATGATGGTAGCTTTTCTCTCTCTCTCTCTGTAGTATGAAATGAGGAGGAACGGAAACTGTATTATAAACTATAAAATATATGTGATACTGTGTTTTCTATGGAAATATGAATGAATGAAGAAATGAGAATAAGATTGAGAGTGTGAGTGAGAGAGAGAGAATAGAAAACCCATCATTTTGTTACGTGTTATTTCTTGGAAAACATTCATTTTCCTTCTTGTCTCCTCATTCTTACATCCATATATTCCATATTATGTAAAACAGAAAGCTGTTTAGTATTCTTATCATCTCTTGACATATAAGTATTTTACATGTTGCTTGATGAATTGAAAAGTAAAATAAAATGATGGAAATTTTACACAAGTATCTAATATCTAATATCTACTGTTGTATTAGACATGATATGCACTACATCTTATAAATTACTGGCCTAATTCCAAAGTTCTGGTTGAAACAAATAGTCGAAAATATTATTATGGAAAATTCTAAGGAATTTGAGCTTATTTCCGCTCTACATAAAATTACTGCAGCTCATATACTATTTTTGGGTCACTATTGAATACTTTGATTTTTAATTACAATCAGCATTTTTTGTAAAATATACAATAATATTGAAAATTGAAATAGATGACATTTTACTACACACAGATCAAATTCAAGTTATTAAAATTAGAATCAGCTACACTAAACTTTTATCAGCTGGCTTTTTTATTCCTCATTGTGTCAAGTATCAAGTGTAAAGCATGTCCGTGAAATTATCTAGAAATACCATGCTCCTAGTACTAATCATGCCATTTTGTTTTGAATTTCGGGTGTGACAAGAATTTTTTTTTCCATGGTTATGATTTCATCGAAGAACGAGCACGCAAAGGCAAAAGCACTGACAAAGATGAACTTTAAATGCAAAGTCAGAAACAGGTTGTTAAACATATGCCAAATTTTTAAATTTGATGCCAAAGAAAAAATACACCCTCACGCTCCTCAAATTCAAAAATGTCGTCGGTGTGTCGGTATAACTTCACGGAGTAGTATAAAGCTATTTATTTCACTTGTTCCGTTGTGACTTATTCTATTACATTGGGGTATCTTGATTAGTTTCCCGTAGTTCTGAAGATGTGATACTTTCTTCATTCTTCATTCTCCTGACCTGGATGAACTGCAAAATGGAAATACCTTCAAAAAATACAAATTAGCAGATCATTAATAATTATTGTGAATCATCTCATTTTGAAAATGGTTTGAGCAACAAATAATAGGAAGATAATTATACTTGCAAGTTATAGTCAAGAATTGCTTACAGGTAGATGATTAAAATTGGTGTGGAAAAAGCGGTGGACACGATATAAAATGTTCCAGGGAAGGAATTCATGGTCCATCGAAAGATGGCAGCATATGCTGGGTCCATCACCAGTGGCATCAAATCTCTTCCGACAAGAGTAAAAGATAATATTTTGCCCAATTCTTCTCTAGGAACAATTTTTGAGATACAACTCCGAGCCGTGGTCAACATCCCGCCATCTAAAAGGTCAATAGTAGCTCCTAAAAAACACGAGAGTTGTTAAATAATAATCTATATTTTGAGCTATTGAATGAAAGCATATAAATGAAACCGATAGCTTTTTGTTTTTGTAAAACTAGTTTATTATTAATTTTTATTACCCAAATACATCATCCAGGTTCTATCAGCAAAGGCGTATGTTAAACTTCCTCTGTGAAAAAAAACCAAAGACAAAATCTGTTAGTGATGAATTTTGAATTTTGACACAAATTCTATCACACTGTCCAAAAAACTTTTTTGACAGGAAAACAATTACCCAATTTGACTCAAAGCACTCACAATGCCGACGGTGGAATCTCTAAGTTTTAAAACTCGGACTAAAAACGTGAGGAGCAGGAAACCTCCTGAAAGTCAAAATAATCTTAATAGTTTTATCAATATTTTCACTTAAATGCAAGGAAATTCCAAGAAATCCTGAAAGTTACCTAAAACTCACCTATAGAATTAATTAGGCTACGAATTGTGTTAAAAAGAGAAAATTCACTAGTATCCCAGTCAAATTGTTTGTAAGCGTACTGCTGCAAAACTACTACTTCTCCTGTACAAGAACGCACAAAAATACAAAAAGTATTTTTAAATTATACAAATATAAGAGAAAAACTCGGGAAATAAAAAATATTACAAAATCTATGATTTTTATTAGTATTTCTAGTAGCACAAGAAATTTTACCTGACATGAAAGCACTGTTAAGGAGACAGATTGTAAATAGCAACATCAAATATAGGCGTAAGTGACCTTCTCTTGACCTAAAGAGCGCTTTTGCCATCTCTACTACGTGTCTGAGACTGAATAAAGATGTCCATTTTGTTTTCGGCCTTTTCTCCGATTCTCCAGAATCCACCTGTTTTACCCTGTTCTTAATGAATATGATGACATATAAAACTGCAACGAGTTCCAATGCACCCGCCACACCAAAAATTGTATAGTAATCGTATTCCCGCGCTTTTAATATCGAGGTCAACCCCGCTCCTACAGAACTATACATAAAAATAAATATAAAAACATGACCTTGTAAATTCATCCTTCATCATTCATCACCGCAGTAACCTTAAGAGTTTAGAGCTAACAAAATATTTTGTACGACATTTTGAATTACGTACGTTCCAACAGACATGGTGGTGTAGATCATGGCCATTTTCATAGTTCGATCCTTTTCAGAAGTTTGATCAGCCCCATGACTATAAGCCGCAAGATTTATAGCACTAGTTCCCGATGTTATGGCCAGAGGAACCACCGTCACAACTGCAGTGACCTCTGCCGTCGTTCTTGGAAATAAGAGACAAATAAATACTCCAACCACTTGCATGATGAATCCACTCATTCCCAAGAGAATTGGCAGTTTCCTTCCGTAGAGGTCGCTCCAAACACCAATGAATAAAAATACTGTCACTGAAAAGACACTCTCTATGACTTCCCGCCAAATCTTTATGTCCGCCACAACTTGAGCAACTCCTTCATCCTGCGTCTTATTTCTATTGTACAAAACACCTCAAAAATGTCAAACAAAAAACTTGCTCATTCTGTACAACTTATTTATTATTTAACGATGCATTGATTGACAATTTTTCACATTCTGATTCTAATTCTAATTCCCTTGTGACCATTTTTATTGCCGGATTTTACCTCGCACAGTAGTCCTCAGTCAGATCTTCATTGACAGTAGGGGTGTAGTATATGCGTCCCTTGCAAAAAAATATGTACATAACCCTCCCCATTCATTACATTAGTCATGAAGCTCATAATGTTTCATACATGTGCATTTGTCATGATGGGTATTGCATTGATGTTGAGAATGGCTCAAAGCTCAAAATGTCTAAATGCATTTTGGTTTATTTTGAGCTTGTTTTGTTTCAAGTCTCCTTGAATTGAATAAATTTAGATTGAACGTTCTGTGTGCAAGCTGATACATGTATCCATTGTTTTTGTGAATCAAAAGTCAAAACATGCACACTGCACAACATTCAATCTAAATTTATTCACTTCAAGGAGACTTTGGCGACGATGACCGCATTCACCACAACACACAAAAGTGTGTGTTTAGCTTCCATTCAAAAAGTCCCGTTAGTCCAGTCCACAGCACTGACCGCATGCCTTAAGTATCAAAATATTTTATAATATTTTGACATGTAAATGGAATGGACTTTTGGGTACTTTTGATGGTCTCAACTACTATACATTATACACATGCGGAAATCTGATGATCATGTTATTTTCGTCGGATTTCAAGTGCATGTGTATAATGTAAAGTACATGGGACTCAAGTACCCAAATGTCCATCCCTTTGTATTTAAACTGGATGAAAATGTCACAATTCATCAGTCATCATCCAGCCAGCCATCCATCCATCCATCCAGCCACACACTAAAGACTTGAATCCCACATGCCAAATCCACCAGCCGCACAATAGAGACAACTGACCCAACCACAATAGAGACTTGAGACTTGTGCCAGAGACAAGTGACCCAGCCACAATCCACACCATTCAAAAACTGCCATGAACCCCAGACGCCGATTGTTTCAAGTTGAATGCGGGGAAACAGAGAGCGATGACATGGACATTTTACCCATCAACTCTAATACAAATTCTGAATCGGGTAAGTGATCAATGTATTACAATGTTGTTATGTATATCTTTATGAATACCAGTGTATATATTGTAACGATGTTGTCTATATATAATATATGTATATTGTAACGATGTTGTCTCTATATAATATATGCATATTGTCACGATGTTGCATATGTATAATGTATAATAAAATTCTTTTCTCTGTTGTTTTGCTTAGATGAATCGAGCACTTCAGATGAAGATTCCGTCTCTGGCGAGTCAACTTTTTTTTACCGGAGGGATGGCTCGAGACGATGGTTTTCCATCAATTTACCACCCCAAAACCATTTATCACATGGATCCAGTGAATCTACCCGAAATGAGTATACCTATACATCAAGTGAGGATGATGATGATGATGATGATGATGGCGCTGATGGAAAATCGAGAGACATCGCATATTATGAATTTGACCGGAGGTCAACCTCGTCGTCAACTTCATCAACCTCAGGTATAATACAGATTCTAAACAATATGTTGATACATTTATGAAGATATTGAATTAACGTTTGATGTGTCCAATTCTATGTAAAATTTCAATGATAGTTAAATATACTAAATTTTATGATTGTTTTTGTAATATTTTCTTTAATAGGTGAAATTGATGCTGATGGCTACTCCATTCCAAAACAACCCTCCAAGTCCATTTGGGATTCTCTCAAAGAGATGGAAAGATCCGATTGGTGTTCTTCTGGGAGTGAAGAAGGAGAAGAAGAAGAAGAATACTCTGACTCAATTTCTGAGGAGGAAGATGGTGATGGTGATGATGAGGGTAGTATAACATCAAGTATTGCCAGTACTATTCCAGTATCCTATCGACGCAAGGAGCTTCCAACAACAACTCCAGAACCTTTGCCTGGTCCCCCATGTGAATCCAATAAGGAGATGCTTGTTCGACGATGGGTAGAATGTGGAGATGAAGAGGAAGGGATAAGAAAAAAGAGAAGAATGGATTTCGAGGGTATTCCGTACTTTTTGGAGTTGGAAACTTCCGAGTTGGGTCTAAAATCTACAGTTTACAAACAAGTATAATCCATTTTATGACACTGTTATTGTAATACAAAACTCTTAAATATGACTTTTCTTATTCTGTTTGAACATAATATGTAGACAAATATAATATTTTAAAAATGTACAAAATATAAAGGACTTTTATATGGTAATAAATAATATTTATATTTGTTTTTAGGATTTTTCCAAGACATTTTATTGCATTGTTTTTCGTCCATTTATTTTGTTCCTTCATTCTTGAACTGTACACGTTTTTAAGATTTTCAGTGACTGTTTTGATTTCAGCCTAAAGAATTGTTTTTCGTCCATTTATTTTATTGCTTCATTCTTGAACTGTACATGTTTTTAACATTTCAAGTATCTGTTTTGATTTCAGCCTAAAAGAATTGTTCATCTTGAAATAGTTTATTGGCTTTAGGTATTTTTCAAAACGTTTCCTGGATTTAGGATCATGGTCTAAGTTTTTGTATTAAGATAAAAGGGATTAGGTACATAATTTTAAACGTTTGTAGGATTCTCTTGTATTTAAGTTGAGAGTTTCGTATAATTCTGGCGCAGTTATCTCAGAGCAGCTCATTGGCGAGCATCCTATTCATTTCTTACTTTTTCAAATTTTGAATTGTAATTTTATTGAGTTTTGAAAATGGTTCTGTGCTATCGGTGTGGACGTAGTTTTCGTAATGAACTAACAAAAAGTCGACACTTTTGCCTTCTACCGACTAAAGTAATAACAAAAAAAGCTAGGATAGAAGATCCACTAAATGATGGAAATGATGATATTTTTCGGAACATTCACATTCCTGGGTCAACTCAAGATGTATTCAACGACTCATGTAGTCAATTGTTTCGGGAAATTGAAATTCCAGAAGTTCCTGAAAATCCCCCTCAACCATCCACCAGTACTTCAACAATTTCAACAGCCGACTTGCCAAATCCTGGTCCCCCAAAAAGAGTATCAACATCTCAAAATATTCAACAACATACGCATCATGAATCAAGTGACAGTGAAGATGATGCAAATGAATGGGTTGAGGAGGAGGAGGTGGAAGACGTGACAGAGGAGATTGATGAAGAGGAAGAAGAGGTTGAAGAAGAAGAACCAGAAGGGGAAAATTTAATGGAGGAATTTGAGTGTGAAGAAGAAGAAGATGATGATAAATATGAATCTTCATTTATTGCATCAGATGATGATGATGGAAATTCAAGTGACTCTTCAACTTCCTCTAGTTCTTCAAGTTCCAGTTCCAGTTCCTCCAGTTCGAGTTCAAGTTCCAGTTCCTCCAACTCCTCCAGTTCATCCAGTTCGAGTTCAACTTCCAGTTCCTCCAACTCCTCCAGTTCATCCAGTTCGAGTTCAAGTTCCAGTTCCAGTTCATCAAGTTCTCAAGATAGTAAATATAGTGGCTCAAATAATGAAATACATCAACAGCCTGACTCAACTAATAACCTACAACAATCTACGGAAAATCCTCAGGATAATGAAATTGAAAATAATTGTGACTATAGTGACATTTCAAGTGACGAGGAATCAAATAGTCAACAGCAACAAATTGATAATGAAAATAATCCAGATGAGTCGAATAATCAACAACAACAAGAAGCTGATGTTGAAAGTGATGACAATGATGAAGATGAGCCAAGAATTTCAGACGATCGACCACCTGGTATGAATTTGAGAATTCATCAAAGAAATTTAATGTATCGAAATCGCCATTGTGCTTTTTGTAATCTAACATTTCGACATCCTGGTGACATTGATAATCATTTATGGGATTTGCATCGAGAATATTTCAACATCAAAGTCCAAGTTGGAAAAGGTCCTTCAATTCCATTGCTTCAAATAAAAAATCTGTTTAATGGACTTGTGAAAGTGTATGAACCTGATCTCTCAAACCACAATTTTACAGACATAAAAGTGTTATTTTCAACAATTTGGAGTGAATTACATAGAGTTATTCTTCAAGAGCTTAATGACAATAAACCTGTGTTGTTCAATATACATACCAAGTGTACATTTACAAAAGAAACTAATTTAGATTTTGCAAAAACTATGAATTTCAAAGATCCACTTAGTATTGCTGACAACTCTTCTGTGATTTTCACAAAATGGCTCGACACATTTCACCATGCAATCCTTCATGAATCTATGATTGATGAAATTCTTTTAATGGCCCAGGATAAAATTTTGAATGCAATTGAAATATATGTGGAAGGAAGTAGTGGTCTTATTTTACTTGATATTCCCAAAATTGAAGTGGTTGTGTCTCAATATAATCCTCTACGAGGTGCAAAGTACATGAAGAAACCTTTTCTTCTAGCTCAAAAACTTGATGTTTTAAGAAATATTAATAATAGTGAAGAAATATTAGCTCATGACCCCCATCGTATCCCAAATGAAGAAAAAATGTGCTTTGCTTTTAGTGTAGTTGCAGCTCTTTGCAATTATCGAACAAAGAGGTCTGAAACACTAAAGTCTCGTAGATATAGATCAAATCTGTATCGAATAAACCTTGATGGAATAAAGTGGCCAATGACTGTTGAACAACTTAGATTGTTTGAAAAGAATAACCCTCGAATCAAGTTGACTGTTTTTGGATATGAAAGTGAAATGTTTAAAGACATGAAAGAAAATCCCAAGTTTGATAGAAATGGTGACCCAATTCCACCTCGTGAAGAATGTGAAAGTGACTATGATATTAAACTTTTTAAAAATGAAATTGAGCGGCAAAAGAAAATATGTAAAGATGTACTCACAAACAGTTTTCCATTGTATCGTACACAAAATCCTAATGGTACTATGGAAGTTGATTTGCTCTTGTATATCAAAGATGATAATGCCCATTTCATGCAAATTAAAGATCTTGGAACGTTGTTTCGTGAACCTCATAAAGCTAAACAATATTTTTGTCGTAACTGTCTTCAAGCATTCTTTAGTTATGAAAATTTGTGCAAACATTCTCCAGTCTGTGCTTCAATGCCCCTACAAAAAGTGACTTTACCAGAGCCAGGCTCAGTAGTGAATTTTAATCAGTATTATCGAATGTTACATGTGCCAAATCGAATCTATGCTGATTTCGAGAGTTTTCTTGTTGAGAATCCAGATGGTCAAATTGACACTACAAAGAAAGTAACTGACCCGCATGAATTCCGATTTCAAGTTATCAAGAAAGCAGGTGCAACTAAATATGACAAAATTCACAAGCCCTGTGGTTATTCTTGGATTCATCTGGGTTATTATGGTGAGGTTAAGAAACATGTTGTGTATCATACAAATGATGATAATGAAGATGTCGCTCGGAGATTTCTTCGAGAAATCACTTTGTATGTCGAAGAATTGTGTGACGACATGTATGAAAGAAATAAAGAAGCTCGACAACAGATGAAGAATGCACCTGATGAGCCGCCACCTATTGATACATTGTGTTATTTTTGTGACAAAGTTATAAAATTAAAAGATACTAATGATAATCAAGATGATGATGATGAAGATGATGGTGAAATACCAGTGCGCCATCACGATCACTTTACTTTTGAATTCCAAGGATGGGCACACAATTCCTGTAATATTAATGCTTCATTTGTAAATAAAGTGCCTGTTTATTTTCACAATATGATCTCATATGATGGACATTTCTTAGTATCAGCTTTGGATGATCCTTGTGTAACAAGTAAATCAGTAATTCCATTGTCATCTGAAAAATTTATTTCAATCGAGGTGAATAATCAAGTTAGATTTATCGACAGCAACCGCTTCCTTACAGCATCCCTCGAAGTTTTGACAGAATCTTTATTGGATGGTGGAAATACAAATTTTAAAACTGTTGATCATATTTTTAAAAATAAAGTTGGAAATAAAGAACTGTTATTTAAAAAAGGTGTATATCCATATAATGAAGTGCGTCGTGCTAGTGATTTCCTAAAGGATACTCTACCTGACCAAGATAAATTTAAAAATGATTTAACTGAACAAGAATTAAGTGATGAATCATATCAACATGCCAAGGATGTTTGGGAATCTTTTCAAATACAAAATTTAGGGCAATATCATGATTTATATTGCTCATTAGACGTGGCCCTCCTTGCTGACTGTTTTCAATCATTTCGACTTGAACATCTTAATCGATTTCGGATTGATCCTTCTCATTATCTCAGTCTTCCACAACTATCATATGATACTGCTTTAAAATTTGGCAGTGTGGAATTGGATTTGATTTCTGATATAGATATGCATCTATATATCGAAAATGGATTGAGAGGAGGATATGCAAGTGTGGGCAGCCTCCGATATGCTGAAGCTAATAACAAATACATGACTAAATATGACCCCAATAAACCGGATAGCTATATCCTTTACCTGGACCAAAATTCTTTGTACCCATGGGCTCTAGCGGAGAAATTGCCAACTAAAAATTTTCGTTTTGTGCCAGAAAGTGAAATTTCAAACTATAATGAACAATATATTCACAATCTCAGCCCAGATGATGATGAAGGAACAATTTTAGAGTGTGATTTATCCATTCCGGATTCCTTACATGACTATTTCAACTGTTATCCTCCTTGTCCAATAAACCGTGCTGTGGAAGAGAATGAAATTTCACCATATCAAAAAGAATCTATGGAAATTTGTGGAATTAAAAGTGTTGCTCTAAAAACTCGAAAACTAGTGTGTGACCTTCTTCCAAAAAAGAATTATATTCTTCATTATGTTGCTCTTAAAAAATATCTTGAACTTGGGGTTAAATTGGACAAAGTGCATAGAGTATTGAAATTTGAACAGAGTAAATGGTTGTTTAATTATATTGAACATTGTACAAAAATGAGACAGTGTGCAACAAGTGAATTTCTAAAAGATTATTGGAAGGGGTGTATGAATACTGTATATGGAAAATGTTTAGAATCGAAAAGAAATCGAACAAATGTAAATGTAGTAGTTAAACGAGAAGTTGCCATGCGACTTATCAAAAAAGCTACAATCCGAGATATAATTCCTTTGAATGATAACATGGCTCTTTTTGTCATGAAACGAACCTCTGTATTTTTAGATAAGCCAATTTTTGCTGGTTCTAGTTGCCTTGACATTGCCAAGTCTTTAATGTATGATTTTCACTTTAATTATATGAAAAAATTATATAATGATGATGTAAAACTCCTAGGGACTGACACAGATTCCTTTATGTACTATTTGGTGACCTCTCGTGACCCCTATGTTGACATGAAAAATCATGAAAATATGTTTGACATGAGTGCATATTCAAAAGATGACACAAAGTTTGGATTTCTTTTTAATGACAAAAATAAAAAGATTCGTGGTAAAATGAAGGATGAAGTCCCTCAAACAGTAATAACTAAATTTGCATTCATAAAACCCAAAATGTATAGTTATATAACTGATGAATTTTATTGTAAAAAACTTAAAAAAATTATTAACAAAAAATGTATGAAAGCTAAGGGTATTCCAAGTAGTTGGGTCTCCAGAAATCATACTTTTGAAATGTATAAAGATGTATTGTTAAATAGTAAAGTAACAACTGCTACATTTAGGAAAATCTCCTCAGACAGGCATAAACTTTATACAACAAAATGTACTAAAAGAGGTATGAATCCATTTGATTCCAAAAGATTTCATATTGATGAATTTACTAGTTTAGCATTTGGTCATAAGGATATTCCAGACTTTTTGTAACTTCCTATAAATACTGTATTTTAAAAAATTAATTAATCATTTGTAATTAGCCTTTGATTATGGATAGAGTTATTCCTTATGATTATGCACTACATATGCCATTTAATTTAATTTGTGCGGGACCAACTCAAGCTGGAAAAAGTGAATTAACGAAGCAAATTCTTATTAGAAAAGATGAAATCATAGTCCCAGTTCCACAAAAAATAATTTACCACTATGGTGTAGAACAGGCTAAATTTTTTACTGATTTAAAAAATAAAGTTCCAAATATAGAATTTAAAGAAGGGCTACCAGAAAGATTTGGTGATGGAATAAAAACACCAATATTGTATATATTAGATGACTTAATGTCTAGTGCATCAAAATCTACTGATGTATTAAATGGATTTATTAGAGAGTCTCATCATGAAAACTGTTCTATAATTCTTTTAGTTCAAAATTTTTATCATAAAGGACTAAGAGAGCTTTCACTTAACTCAAAATATTTAATACTATTTAAAAATCCTAGAGATACAGCATATCTCAAGACCCTCGGTCAACAAATGAATGGTGGAAAAAAGAATCCAAAATTTGAAGCAGCATATAATTATTGTATTTCAAGACCCCATGGGTACATTTTTGTCGATTTAAATCAAATGCAACATGATAATTATAGATTCAGAAATAATATATTTGGTGGTGATGAAGATTGTATAGTATTTGGATAATTTGTGTATTTATTAAAACAAAAAAAAAGAACAAAAGATTATAATAAATAAATAGATAAAAATTTTTTTTGTACATTTGTAAATTCTGGCCAAGTTTTACAATTTTCTTTCATTGCATATTCAAACAAATTACTCATACATATTTAGTAATATATTAATTCATGTTCATATAAATATTTACAAATTTCTTTCATTGCATATTCATTGCAATTACTCATACATATTTAGTAATATATTAATTCATTTTCATATTAATATTTACAAAAACTTATGACATTCGTTTCATTGCATTTATCAAATCCAAATAACTCGTATAGATATTTACAACTCGATTGGAAACATTATTTTTCTGTCGAATTTTTAACACTTTTCCATGAACTTGAATTGATGGCTTTGATAAGTATTGAATTTTATTTACCATGCTTTGTTCACGTTTTTCTATTCGACCAGGAGGTTTTTTGTAGTAAACACTTGCAATTTTTTTTAATTGATTTTCCTTTTTACGCACAATTCCCCTTCGAACTTTTGGATCTAAGGTTTTCTTGTACTCTTCAAAACGTAGTCGTTCATTCTTAAAATCAGCATCAGAAGTAATTACATTCCATTCAAATTCAACTGGTTTTTCTGGGGGTAGATTTTGTTCCAATTCACTTAAATAACTTTGCACTTCATCTACACCAACTTCCTGAGCAAATCTGTCTAAAAATTCAACAACATCATTTAACGGTGATGGTTCCGGTGGCAACAAATTCTGTGCTTCCATTCTTTACAAATGTCAGAATACTTTCAAGATCAAGTTTTAAATTTGAAGACTGATGAAGACACAAAATAATACAGATCAAAGATATTAAAAAAGCAATGTAGGGAATAATGGGAGCAACGTTTGATTGATATTGTGCACTCGATAGTTGCATACTAACTGACAAAGTACAGAGAGAGTCGGGCTATTTATTCTGAATCTGATTCCTCCTCAGACTTTTTGGGGGCGGGTTTAGACTTTTTAGAAGGTTTGAACCGTTTTGGCTCACTTGATTCTTCTTGTTCTTCTTCACACAGTTCACTCAATATCTTTTTAACCTCATCAAGAGGTTGTTTTGTCAGACGCATATATTTAACAATATAGCGAATGATTGTAGGGGATTGTCGAATGTCAAAATTGAACAACAATTTGGTACTTTCTTCGGTCCGGCGTTGAATGTTCACATAAATACGTTTCTCTTTTCGATACGTTACTCTATCGTACCAACATTGAATTGGGTTATTTGATGAATCTTGGCTATTATCCATTTCAACTTGGATATTTTCAGTTACTGTATTATTGGTATTCATAAAAGAAGCACTAGACTGAATGGAAAAACAAAATGTGAATAGCTGTTGTATAAGGTCAAGTATTCGAATGATTATTGTTTTACGACAAGAAGAAGAGGGGTCCGTCTCGTTCGAAGTGCACAAATCGACTACTCATGACTCACTTTCACGAGCTCTTTATCATACCAGCCACCAAGAATTGGTTCGTTTTGTTTGTCAACTAAGTAGTACATACGTGGATTTGTTTGACCTATTTTAGTTACAGTAAACAATTCTTTATGATACTTTTCAGCATACCCTTTCTCAAATTGGTTCTTTGTTTTAGAAATTAAGACTTTATCACCTACTTGAAATTTACTACTCTTTGTACTCTTAAACTGCTCTTTGCCATACAAATTGGACCAAACTGTCCCTTCATTGCGTTCATTCACATCTCGAGGAGCCATTTGAATACTTCTATGAAAAGAAGAATTGTAACTTGCTATCAACATTGGCAAAGCTTTAACAAAACGCGTAGTTTTGTTATGCGTCATAAATCGAGCAATTTTTGACATAATTGTTCTATTAAACCTTTCTATGAGACAACACTTTAGTTCAGACTCTACATGAAAGGGTTGAATATTTTTGGATTTCAAAAACGTTAGAAACTCGCCTTTAAATTCATTTCCTTTGTCAAATTGGACCCGTTTAGGAATTCTATTACATTTTAAGATTGATTTAAATGCTTTTAAAACAGTTTTGGAACTTTTATCTTTAATCGCAACCGCCCAGGCGAATTTGGAAAACGCATCCATTACTGTTAAAATAAATTTGTTATTATTATTTGACTTTACATATTTTTCAGATATTTGAATCAAATCTAAAACCCATTGTTCGTCAATTCCGCTTACAATTACTCGGCGACGTTTGAATTTATGCGGGGCTGGAAAATGGTAAGTGTATGCGGGAATTCCTTGTAGAACTTTTTTGACATCTTTTTTGTTGTAATTTTTATGATTTTCGTAAAATGTATTTGCCCCACTAAAACTACCTTTAATTTTAGGATTAAGATATGCACGTTTGATTTTTGCTTCCATGACTAAATTGCGACTAACAATGTTTTTGGTATTCTGTTGTATATATATATATATATATATATATATTTGGAAATGAGCTTATTTTATCACATTATCAGTTTGTAGTTCCAAGTGTAAACAATGAAAAACTTGATTGCAAACAAAAGTTTTTTTAGAGATTGCCAATGTAGATCTAGAAGTAAACAGTTATCTTTGATACGACAAGCATCTCCTCAACAAATTAACGCACTTTGCGAATGTGCTCATAATGTTATTAAAGGGAATGTAAAACTTAATTCAGGCACAGTAAGAAAATTGCGCCCATACAAAAAACATCTCTACGAGCTTGGTCTTAAGAGTCTTAGTGTCAAACGAAGAAAGAAAATACTTCAGAAAGGTGGATTTTTGCCAATTTTAGCGAAACTTGCTGCATCTCTTCTCGGTGGGTGGTTTTTTAGCAGGAGAAATGGCTAAGAGAATGAAGTTGATGGAAGAGTCTTTATACAATATGTTAATAAATCAGAAATACAATCATGAAAATACCCTTAATGAACAGAAAAATGAAATATTAAAATCAGATATCCCAGATACGGTCAAACTTGACTTGTATCAAAATATATTGCGGATCCTGGCAAATAAAGAAGCACATGATGAACGTCCTGCAGATCCTCCGGAGGAAGTTTCTGAACCGGAAGCTGTCCCAAAAAAGAAAAAAGTGCAAAAGAAGAAAGTGGAAGAACCCTCAGAATTAACAAAAGAAACACTAAAAGGGAGAGGACAAGATATTGTGGACTTTTTTAAAACTATTGGCATTGAATGGGATAGTAAAAACCAAGTGGTTATTGATAAAAAAGTTGTCAAGGACTCAGATATGAATGAAATTGTGAGCAGTCTAAAAAATAAAAAACGAACATCCATTCCAACACCTGGATTCAATAAAATTATCGAAAAATTGCAAAATCAAAGCATCCCAGATGACATTTTTACAGATGGTGTAAGAAATATGATTCAAAAACCGTCGACACCAACATCAACAAGAAGATCAAAGCGACAAGAAAATGTTGTTTTACAATGGGAAAATTTGAATTAATTATAATTTATTTTATTTTATAAATTTTGTACAACATTGTAAATTTTTACATTTGATTTACAATTATTTTTCAATAAATAACATTTTGATTTTATAAAATGATGTACAAGTTTGTCATTTTTTGCATAATTTTTTGAAAATCTACAGTATATTGATTTTGGGCTATAATTATTCACCCTCTTCCATAAAAAGTACAATGCATAATTTCCACATACAAATGAATTAAAAGACTGTAATCTTATCATATTTTCCTTAACATTTCTTTTTAACATATGTACAAAATCTTCAAAATGTTTACCATACATATCAATTCCACAACCATAGGAATCATAAAATTCAATCGGACTCTTTTGGTCTTTAATAAATATACTAACCCAATGCTCTCCAGGCTTTGTACTAGGGTCTGTATTTACTACTAAACAAATTGGATATCTTTTAATTTTCAATTTAATTAATTCATCGCAAGGAATGACATTCATTTGAGCTTTCCTTCTGCAGATTCCATGAAGGTATTTCAATATCTCTACAGTATTCATAACTATTTCTTTAAAAGAATTTACACACACCTTATATACTTCTCATCCCTCCCTCTTAAAGTCGGAGAAAAATACATTTTTATGTTTATCAATATGAAGAGTCGATAACGATTCAGTATAGCAAAGTACAGTTATAGCAGTCATAGTGGATACTCTAAATTTCAGCTCAATTTTGAGTTTCCCATGTTTGGGTGGTGTTGGCATGTCCGATTCACTTCCAAAGTCATATACATACATTGTTTTTGCATTGAGAAAATCCTGTAAACTCAAGTCCAATCCGGCATCACAGTTGGTCAATCCTAAGCTGTCATACATCATTCTATATGCTTCCATTACCCTACGCGTGTCAGCTCTAAAATCTAAATCTAAATGCCTAACATCGACAAATGTTGAGTTATTAGTCACCCCAATGTAACTTAATCCATGATCTGCAAAAACAAAAGGATTAGTAGTCACGGATCCAAGTACATTTTCAGTGGCAACAAGTGCAACTACTAACTTTTGTGGGATTAATCCATCCAATAATGTTGTATTTATATTGTGTGAGGTTCCAATTGGTAGAGTATAACTTTTTATCTCAACTTTTTTCATATTATAATTGGCAATTCGGTCATTTTCAAAAGCATTAATATGTTGTAATTGTAAATCTGGTAAAATATTATGCTTCTTGTAATGAAGAGATGCTTCAAGAATGCTTATACTAAAGTGAGGTTGATTGGTTCCTGCAGCTGCAGTTGGTGCAAATGTACAAAAGTCATTGGTGGAACGATGTAGAACAATTCGAATATCCAGACCTGGAGGAATGTAAATATTTTGCATAAACAGATCTACATTTAATCTCCCCATCACTTCAAATACTTTACTCCCTTTTGTCATATCCCATCTAGTCTTATAACCATCATCAGTAGTATGACTTGTAGATGTTGGAGTTTTTTCTTTAAAATACATTGAACATATTGATTGTCCTTTATTAAACTCTTTACTGCAAGCAAGTAATCTCTCAATATATGCTCTATATGGGTGGAATCCGCTAGGTGGAGTAACTGGAGTTTCCTTTATGAATACCTCAACTCTTTCAAATGCAGAGTCTAAAAAGTTATTGACTGGTGCTACAACAACAGTATTGGCGATATCTGCACCCGCTGCATCTTGAACTTTACAACGCATATATAACTCTATTGATGACACATCAATATAATGACTGTCTGAGGATGAAATTGTAAATGTTAATGGAGCAGTATTGTCTGAAAGGGGTGCGGAGACATGCTCAATACATCGATCTGTCCTGACTATTGTGACATCATAAGCCTGGTCTTCAAAAAGCTCAACCTGTGAATTAATATAAGGTATTGGTACATTTGCAAATTGTTGAGCTTGTTCCTGTTGTTGCTTTTGTCTGGGCATTAAAAGGGCGATCGAAAATCTAATCGACTTCTTGTTTTCTTTTTTGTTTTCTTAGATTTCTTACTGCGTTTCGGCGCTTTTCTTCTTCTTTTTCCTCTACCTGTTTGCTTTTTTGTTCGTTTTCCTCGACCAAACTGTCGGCTTAATTTTCTTTTCTTTCTTTTATTTCCTTTAGAGGTGCGCTTGCGCTTGCGACCAGATCCGGACTGAGTGATAAAATCTTTTCCCATTGCTTTTAAACTATTTATCGTATTGGATTTTAATGAATTTTTTAAAGAGTCATTTCCTTCTAAAACGTCAACTGCAACATTTTTTAATGCTGTTTTAGCATGTGGTAGTACATGTTTTTTGGCTGCAGGAAGTAAATAATTACGAGCAAATGGCATGAAAATTCGAGCAATTCTTGCAAAAAAATTACCAAGACCTCTTCCTTTCTGTCTTAAACGACCTACTCGAAAAAATCTCCATGGTATGAAGCCGCCATATTGTTGGTATGCTGCTCTGTAATAATTATTTTCATTTCCACGACATTGATACATTACGATTTTCTTTTAAAATGGAGTGTGCATGCGAACGAGCCGAGCTCAAATGCAGGCGCTAAAGCTAATTCATTTCTTATATACATGCGTATCATCTCAATCTTTGGTAATCGAAGTGGTAAATAATAAGGTCTGTCAAAATAATGTACTTTCACTTTCCCACGGTCATCATCCATAGGTATTACACGAAATAATGGAGCGTACGCATCTCCTACAAATTGGGTTTCAATTATATCTGAGTAGATGTAAAGTCTTGTATTTCCAACATTTGGAAATATCTTATGCTTAGAAGTTCTTGTTTCCTTGTAGGTCGTAAATTTTCCTCGATGAAAATCATTGCCGCCAAAATGTCCTACATATCTCGAGGTGTTACTTTGAAAACCTTTCAAAAAATATTCGTCTGTTTCAAACAGAAATGATAATAGACCTTTTCGAACTATCCAAGAACAGTGTGCCTCAGATGCAATGAAATCTACAACTTCTTTCCAATCATAAAAGTCTCTTGGTGCTGTTAGTTTTTTTGTTAAATATTCTTCATTGTTTATTGTTTCAACTGTATCTGAGCCGAATTTTGTCTTGGCAGATTCACTTGCAGTAGACTTAAGACATATGTCACACATTACATCACCCTTCAACAAAAATACAGTTTTAATTTTTTCTGTACATTTAAAGATTTGTATATTTGGCATAGTTTCATCAACCATCTCAATAACATTGTCAAAACCATACACCTTTGTCATATGTGCGTTAAAATTAATTTTTGGATAGTTTACAACCATTTCAGCAGTTCTATATAAGAACATGTGATCATTTTCGATATCCCATTTATGTATGTAGCCCTTTTCGACCAAAGCATCAAAAATTTCAAAACCAACATTTTGATATGTGTAGTACTCTAAATTAATAATTTTTTCTCCATTTTCGACTGTAGCAATGACTTCATCTCCACCTATGCGTGATAATGGTAGAAGTTTTACACTAACATTGCCGCGTGTGTACGAAACTGTATTTATTATTTTATCAGGAATCCATTTTGATATATAGCCCTCATACCATCCAAAAATATTTGATATATTCGTAGACCAGAATAATTTAAATCCATGGAAGTTTTCAAAGTCACCTTCAGTTGTCCAAACTAAATGATCATTTACAACTTGTAAAGAAACCCTACCGAATGGGTAAACATCCACCATGAGTTGAAGCAACATGTCAAAGGTTTTAACATCATAAGGTGCATAAATAGAAGACAGTATTCCATCTACTGTATGATGCTCATTTGATTCTCCAATTGCATTAAAATTTAATGGGAGTTTTTTACCTTCTGTAAAATAAAATGCTTTTGCAATTACTTCTCCTTTTGATATCAAAGTATCTGGCGAAATGTAAGAACATTCTGAAAGACCGACTTCCCATTCATCAGGCTCCAACTCTATAGGCACAGCCAACTTATTTCGAAAATCAGTAATTTTGTTATCAGGGAAAAAGTCAAATGATGACATGGAATCAACATGCACATAAAAATTATCTCTGCCTTCCATGGTGACTCAAATGCAAATAAAATGAAATTTGGATGGGTTATAATTTATATACAAAGTATTTACAATTTATTTACATTTTAGAAATATACTTTTATAATACTTTTTACAGGAATACGACATGTTGGACATGTTTTAATCATTTTTATACAAGAATCGCAAGATAACAAATGACCACATTGTACAATCAAATAAGAAATGTTTTTGATTTTGCACATTTTACACAAATACTGTAATCTGAAATCTTCAACTTCTTTACACAATTCTTCTTTACTCATTTCACTTTCATCTTTCATCACTTCACAAACTTCATCCTCTTCATGAATTGGCAACTTGGTCAACAAACAAAATGGAGCTTGCTTCTTATGCCATTCGATTAGTCTGGTTTCATAACTCTTATCCCATGTAATTTTTCCTCCACTGCAGTAATAGCATATGGCTGTTGTTACACCCTTACAGAAGAATCCTGCTGAGGCCATTATAGTTGCAGACGGAAACTTTTCTTCATTCCACCCATGTTTTTTAAAAGATTCCAGACGTGCTGAATATGTAACAAAACTTGGAAACTTTGGACCATCATAAGTCATCATAATCTTCCCATAATCACCACTTGTCCAGTGTCGAAGATTTGTTGATGCTAATGGGACATTTGAACAATCCTCATTAGCAAGGAACTTACACTCAGGAGCCCACTTTAAATGTTCCATAGCAACGTCGTCTTCCTCTACCCATCGCCCTATAATTACACCACAAGAAAAACAACGGACACGGTCTTCAACTCTGAGAAAATAAAAGCCATTACGTGCCAACTGTTCTGGCATAATAAATGTTACTGGCCACGGAACTTCTTGATGAAATGACAAGAGTCGTATCATTTCGTGATTATACATGTTGCTGAAAACAGTCATTTGTGAAATTAACACTTCAAAAGTCAAGCAACAACTATCCCTTAAGAGCGAAAACCTCCAATTTATAACAACATTCACAAGGGTTCTTCTCCTAGCACATCAGGGTCCTCTCGGGGCAAGTATGTTAAATATCCACACGCACACTCCCGTTCATTTTGACGACCCCTTTCGTGATATTTTACATAGCATGGGTGGCATATGCTGTGATCACTCCACCCAACAAACTCATAATCAGTCCATCCTCCTTTACAGTAACAACACATACCATAATTGATCACAGTTTTCACCCACAACTCCCGAAAACTCAAATCATTTATACTTTGCACATTGTTTATATAGTTGGAATATTTTTTGAACGCATCCTTTAAATCTTCCATGTAAATATTACAATTCTTACACACTTTTTCACCCTGATAATTCCAAAGTCTAAAGATTGTGTCACTGTTTTTCACAAGCCATGTCCAATCACAACGTTTACATCTTAAATCTTCACGGTCTATAGATACCTCACACGGATTTCCGTCATCCAATTCCCGATCATGATCTTGATGCAAATGGTCTGTGTATTTGTCAAAATCTTCAAAAAACATATCACAAAAATTACACTTCCAGGATTTTGATGTATTCTTATCGTGAACAGCTAAAAGGTGTGATGCATACTCCGAAACACACTCAAAACGATCCTCACATAATACACACTTCATTATACACTCTTGGAATGCTCAAACACGACTGAGGTGATATATATCGGAGTCTTAAAATAAATCCTCCTGTTCTTTAACTTTGCATCTATTTGATCCAAATACTTTTATGTCTCGTAGAACGTATTTTAACATTCCGCACTCACAATATTTAATGGGCGGCTTGATATTACTGGGATTATGTTTGTGATACTTTTCATAACACGAAGTACATGCACGATGCCCAGATCCATATGCATAAAAAAATGTTTCAATATCGCGTCTGATACAATAACAGCATGCAAGTGATGACTTGTCTTTTACCCATAATTCTTGTTTGTGCATGTCTTGGAAACACTTTACTGCTTTAACATAATTACGATATTGATCCCCAGCTTTATGATATCTTTGTACAAAATCAATACACTTTAAACAACAAATATGACCATCGTACATGCGTAGAAACGAATCAGGAAAAGGACTTATTTTGAGCCATTTCCACTTGCACCGTTCACATTGCAAGTAGTGATGGTGCTGAAATGGATCAAATTTTTCTCCTTCAATTCTTGTGTATTTATGTTTCAAGTTTAAATGATCTGTATAAATGTTGATCTTTTCAAAGATGTCATTGCAGTATGAGCACTTCCAACTGTCTCTAGGTTCAAATTTATGTAGTTCTTTCAAATGATTACTAAATGCTATACGGTCACTAAAATATTCTGAGCAGAAACTACAATTCATGTTTATGATCGAGTGGTGAAAAATGAAATGAGTACAATTTTTTAAAAATGTTTTTCTTTTATATATAAAAATATATTTAAGATTTATTGCAAGATTTTGGACAAACATTTTGATGCTAAAGAGCTTACATTATAAACATTATTTTGTTTTTTATCATGTAAATCTAGCGCTTGAACAGATCCGTCTGATTTAATATAAAACATATCAGAATTACAATACACTTCAGAATTATGAAATCTGTCATAGCGGCTACGGTTTTTTATAGTATTGAATATGTGCATCAAAGTATACTGGGGTGATGACAATATAGGTTCTTGTAGTTTGAGTATGTAAACTAATATTCGAATTTGGGGAGTTTTCAACTCTATATACAATTGTTTCAGAATATCATGACAATAAAATGTATGGCCGGGAAACAAACATCTCTGTCCGTGTATAACATTTCGATCACCACACTCATATCTTAGAAAATTCGGTATTTTTGACGATTCCTCTTTTGTTTTTGGACAAACAAACATCTGCAACTCATTAGGCCAGTATGTTGATCGGAAAAATGTATTTGTCCAGGGAATATGCATTTTTCTAGCCACTCCAATTAATGCATCATTTTTCAAACATGGTGATTCGACAGTAGTTATCCACGGAATATGATTCAATGACTGCAACACTTGTAAATCAAATGATCGTCTGGTTTCAAATTCACGTGGATTAATTACTCGCCAGCGGTCCATACAGTTACATAGATTATTATCATAATGGAAAAGATGTAGTGGGCACTTCCTGTATAACATGTCACATTTACATTCTACTTCTTGTACATAGTGATCTAAACATTTATTCAATTTTCTTGCACGTTCAGAATTGAGAAACTTATATTCAGGAGTTGTAACACATTCAAAACTTGTTGACATTACCACATTACACATTAATCTATTCAAAACTGCAGAATTCTCACAAACTTTTCTCACTTTTGCAGCTTTCATGATGCCACTCAATGGGTCCACTATTTCACAATGACAGATAAACACTTGGATGCTAAGGTAGAAATACTTACAGTTTTAGGATCTAAACGTTTATTAAAAATGTCGTGCGCATGTACTCTTTCGTCTGCTGTTACGTAGAACAACTCTTGCTCAGCATTTTTGAACCAGGTCGATTTCTTGAGAAAGTTGTGTATGTAAATCAACATATATTCTGACGAAGATGAAATATATCGTTCAGTCTTTAATATAATATAGCGCATTTTAAAAGTTATACGTGACTCTTTTTCAGGGTAACTGTAACCCTCGTGGTAACACAGACAATTATCTTTAGGGATTTCGAGATCTATAGGGGTACGTTTTGATTTCAAATATCCGCAGAATGTTGACCATCTTAGAAACGTTTCCATCTTCGTGAACTCTTCAAGATCAGTTACACTGACAAGTATTAACACTTCCAATCGGTTTTTAATACAAAAAAATGTTGTGCACCATGGCATTCTATAACATTTTACAAGATCTTTAAGCAGATTGCTTAAAACAAAATTACTTGATTTTGTTAACCATGAAATATGTGCAATGTGTTGTAAAACTTCCTTGTAG